>BQNB010015076.1:0-73899 GCA_026074375.1 Tanacetum coccineum | reverse complement strand
AGTGAAAAGAACACTGTTTTTTCTTGTCACACATTTGTAAGACAGAGAAAAGGTTAAACTTAAGTTCCTTTACAAAGTATACATCTTCAAAGTCTAATTTCCCAGTCCTAATTTTACCTTTTCTAGTAATTTTACCTCATTTAGGACTTCCTCAAAATGCAACAAATCCACCATCAATCTCTTGATAATCTGTGAGGTAGGACTTGTTCCCAGTCATATGTCTAGAGCATCCACTGTCAAAAATCCCTTGATACTTTAAATAATATTATGGATTACCCTGCACTCAAAATAAGAGAATTAGTTTCTCTTGGGGACCCAAGCTAAAACTGACTTGAGTCTGCCTTGTGGATCAACATAGTCAAATCTTTTAAGCATGTATGATCCACTCTATTTGGAGGTATGGTCAGTAACATTTCCCGTTGGTCTCCAAATCCAGCATGATGAGGACTAAACAACATTTTCCCCATTTCCCCCAGCAGCACTAACTAATGCCTTTGGCCCAACAGTAGTTACATTGTTAACCCTGACAGTATTAACAGGCCTGGCAGTACTAATTGATGCTGCTGCTCTTGGAGAGCTTTGCTTAGCAGCATTAACTGGCACTTGTTCTGACTTTATTGCAACTGGTGTTGGAACAAAATTCCTTTTAGGATATGGGTGAGTCAATTTATTTTGGTGGTTCACCCTCTGATCATTGTTCCATACTGGTCTAATTTCCCTTTGACCAGTAAACCTTCCCTTTTTATTCAACACTAGTTTTTCTACCATTTTACTTTCATAAAAATCACAGTCTTTGATTAAATGGTTAAGACTTCCACATACAAAACAAGCTTTCTTTTTAAATTCAAAACCATCCCAATTTCTTTTGTTTCCCCTAGGACTCTGACTGAACTTCTTAGGTTTCTTAACAGTTGTATTCCTAGCATTAACAAATTCAATCTTTTTAAAGCTAGGTTTGACTGTTATCTTTACTTCTTTAGGCTTAAGCACATTTTCATCTTCACTATTTGATTCCCATTCTTCAATGAGAGGAGCACTAGACCTAACAGTTTTAGGTTTTTCCAAACTGTCTTTATTAGTTTTAGATGCAGTTGTTTCATTTTCAGGCACACTAGTAATAGTTTCACTCACTGTAGACTTAAAGACAGAATCATCTAACTCAGCAAAGGATAAGTCAGCTCTTGGTGGCATGTAGTTCCCAGTGTAGGGAGGGGGAACTGCATGATATCCCTCACCTTTTTTAAACCTATCATTTACTTGATTATTATCCCCATCACTCTCATTCATTTGACTACCATAACCAAGACTAGTCTTATGTTTTGCACTTATTTGACTATTTATCAGTTTAGTTAGGTTCTTAGAAGATGTTTCAAACTTTTCTAGTTTAAGTTTTAAATCATCTTTTTCTTTTAAAGCATTTTCTAACTGATTTTTAAGTTCTTTTATAGAAATATCTTTTACTTGGACATCATATTTTAAAAATGCAATATCTTCTTCATAAACATCTTCATTCTTTTCATGAACAACTATCTTAGCTTCTAATGATTCTAATCCCATTTGATAACCTATTATTTCTAGATTAGATTTATTAAGAGCTTCACGTTGTTGATCATACTATTTTTGAAGAGTTTCATATGATTTTAAACAATCTTTAGAGCAAGTATGTACCTCAGAGTCTGAACTTGATGAACTTGATGAACCTTGAGATGTATAGGCCATTAGAGCAAAGTTTGTGATGCCTTCTTCAGCCTGAAAGCTCCAATCATAACCACCTATCCCATCTTGAACAACCAAGGCATTTGTAGTAGATGTATCCACTGGTGCATTCCTTCTTGGAGCATCTCTATTTCTATTCCCCTGATTCCTTGGTGCCCTGCATTCTCTAGCAAAATGACCTCTCCTATGGCAGTTGTAGCATTCAACCTTTGTCCTGTCAAAGCCAACAGTCTCTTTGTCATTTAAATCCATCTTCCTTCCCGTCTTCTTTATGAACCTCTTAACTCTCATGGTAAGCATTGCCACTTGCCATTTGAGATCCATTTCTTCAAGATCATCAGCATCAATCTGTTCTAAATCTTCATAGTCCAACTGTAGGGCATTGGATAGATGGTTGGAAAAAGAAAGAAAACCATGACATCCTCAGCATATGATGCTAGTAGAAAAAGCTTGATCCTTAGAAACTAGCCTGCAAAAAAACATATGAGCAGTATTAATTATTTCATTAGTGCTGCTAGAGTTATCAGAGGAAACAAAGGCCACATTATGAGAATTTGAGCTTGAACTTGATTGGCCTTTGATATCTGATTCATACACCTTTAGATTATTATACAAATCATCCATGCTCAATGTGTCTAGATCAGATTTGTTTCTCATGATCAAAGCAATATTGTTCCAAGCTGATGGTAAACTTCTCAACAACTTCAGATTTTCATCCTCCTGAGAGATAACTTCACCATGGATTTCAAGTTGACTGATGAGCTTTTGAAACCTATCATAGGTTTTATCCAGTCCTTCTTGACTTGATGCTGCAAAGTTTTTATAATTCTGCTTGAGAATGGTCTTCTGCATCTTCTTTGATTCCTTGTTGCCTCCAAACCTATTCTTGATAGCTTCCCATAAGGACTTTGTAACATTCCGTATTTTCAGGTCATTTACGACGTCATCTATTTTACTAATTATTTTTTTTCTCGTACGAGTTTACTTTTAATTCTTATTATATAGTAAAATCGCGTAAATTTAAAATCAACAATCAACGTAAACGGGCACCAAACAAATTTAAGTTTACGTCAAGAAATCATTATATTACTATTACTAAAGTAATAATTAACTTACTGTGTTTTATTTTTATCGGTTGCGTAAAACGTTACGTTTCGCGATAAATTACGTTTAGGTATTCTTGGAATCACCAAAACTTTTCTACGCTTCAACAAATACCTATGTTTATATCTAATGCTTAAAGTTTTATAAAATTTTTTACTACAATTATCTCTTGAGCAAACCTTTACACGGAAACAAATAGACATAATACATACACTTCACAAAGTTATGCATTATGTTTTTACTAAAACATACGAAAATTATACATTATCAAATATATACTTTCTTTTATCATTTGGATAATAAAGAACTAAGTAAACATCTACTTGATTTCATGGGATAACATCTTCTTTAGGGAACAATATAACATCAATTCTTAAAAACCATGGGATGAAGCCTTTCTTTGAGACAAAGACTAAAGACTTCATGTTTTACCTCTAAGTGTTCTTGCTAGTCTTTAGGATATATAAGATTTAGCTAGCATTATTACACAACCACACTTCTCACTTCAAGGTGTGTGTAAAACACAAAATCTTCCTCCTCCTCCTCCTTTAGCTCACTTGGCAACACCAAGAACACATACAATCCATACAAAATTTTATTTAACACATTTACATACTTTTCCTACACATATCTAAGATGTTCCTTAGGTGTTTTTTAGAAAGGTTGGTTTAAAGGTTTACAAGGGTTTAATCAAGCATGATGCAAGGATTACATGATTAGGGTTTAGGGTTTCTTTGATTGTGCAAGCTTTGGGTTATTTAATCTAACAAGGGTTTAGAACTAATTTTTCATTCATCATACTATCACATAGGAAGTTATCTATAACCCTTTATGTCTTACTTTTATCATTTTTATGTGTTTACATATTCTATATACTTAAATCACCATTTAGGTTTAAACATGTTAATGGATAACTTTATGGTGATTATGATTTTGTATTACACTTTTTCATATGATAGTGTGATGGTAATATCATAGATAATGAGATTATAAAGTATGTTAAATGTTGGTTAAGTGGAAAATGTTTTAAGTATAAACTAGTGATTAAAAGTTAATTAAGGAAAGTTATGATTTTATATGAAGTTATGAACTTGTGATCTTGGACTAATGGAAAAAATTATGGATCTTGGACTATATAATATATATGACCATAAGTATTTTAGTGTTATAAAGGTAATTGTGTATTTTAAATGTTGAAAAGGTCTGTATTAAAACAAGTCTACCAATTAATTATAAAAAGATACAACAAGGGTGTTGGATTCGAAATCCAAACAGTAGGGTTTTCATTATTATAAAATACTACGCCTCATGACGATTCCAAAATGATAAGAAACTCGAAAAACCCATAATTTATAACGAGATGATACGCTAGTATGAGTTTTCGATGATAACTACTTTATAAAAACTATTTTTTATACATGTTACTTACTATATGATTATAACTTTTAATTACGAGTAACGTGCTCAAAAGAATCGTTAAATAAACGGAGTTAAAACGAATATGTTACGACATTACGAGATTACCGATAAATAAACTCTATAAATAATAAATATATAACTATTATGAACAGTTAAAAATCACTATTCATCTAGATAAACTTCAATTTGAAAATGTTTATATTTTGATAATTGTCTTAATAGAAGGCATGGACAGTAAGAAACAAAAGAAACGGACTAAAAGAGAAAGTTACGCAATTTTATAAAGTATACTTTAAACGCTTTTTACCTTATAAATATGATTTCACTAAAACGATTAAATGGGTGATGTAGCCTATTATAGAATTAAATGTGGTATTGTTAATCATTGTTACTATATTGACTAGGAGTTTCATAATGAGGCCGCTTTGGGGTAGTTATCGACGGAGTTGTTGGATTTACGATTTTAAAGTGTCTCTCTCCTCATACGTCACTACATGACCTCTTAATTTGATAGCACCCGAACGATAGTATGTGAGCTATACGCCTATAAGATAATCAAAGTGTTTCAGCTACTTTATACGACCTATATTGGATTAGGTTGCCTTGGATTCCTTCGTGAGCATTTTTCTATTGTAAAATACTTATTGATTTACCATCACTCGAGGTGAGTTATAGTCCCTTTTTACTCTTGATTGTTTTACAACTTACGGGGTGCAATAACATCGCTTGTTTTACTAATTTTTAGACACAACGTGTTTTTCAAAGTGTATGCTATCCAGATTATTGCCTGATTATTTAATGCCTAAGTTACCTTATTGCGTGATAGTCCTATTTATCTGAATGTTAATTGCTATTATAAGTAAGCGTGAGTGGTTATAGATAATCTATCGGGACTGACATCCCCACCTTTCCTTGGGTCACTACAGTTTGATCAAGGTGCATTTAACATTGAGAGGCGTTTAGGTTGGTGGAAGCATCTATATTCTGATTGGGGCACAAATTTGTTAAGGTTCGGGGTCAGAGCTTGTGCAATAAATAACGTTTGGACTACTTGAAATGTGTTTTAGAGCCTTCACTATTACTTCGATATTGTGGATCCACCCTTTTTTACCCGAATAAACTATGATTTCCATCAACTTTGTGTGGACTGTTACATGTAAATTTCAGGTCCTAGGGTATGAATTGATTTGGCACGGGAGAGTGGCGGATATCATGAAGAGGATTCTGTGTTTTATTTAAAGTTATGCAACTTTTATTATCTTTAAAAACTTAAGTCATCTTTTGGTATTATGAAACTTTTGTTTATATGTATACTATGTACTTGGAAATCGTTTATGACTGTTTAAACATATGTGGACGCCTAATGGTATAAACTCTGATATTTTGCTATGGCATCGAATGAAATCAGTCGTCTTAAACGTTCCATTATAGTCGTTTCCTATATCTTGATTGTTGTACTTTGACATAGCACCCCATTGTTACCATTCCGCTGCTACCTGATTTTGGGGGTGTTACAGACTTTGCATCCTTGCAGACATGAAACTTCAGTAGGTGCTCATCAAGAATGGATAGCATAAGAGTGCTTTTTGCTTTTAGTTCATTTTTTTAGCTAGCTTTTATTCAGCAGTTTTAGGAGGAATAAGACCTTCAGCACCAGCACTAGCTGATGCAACTGGTATAACTAAATCCCCATTTACTATTACCTCCCATAGAGCATGATCAATGAAAGTAAGGTATTGTTCCATCCTCATGCTCCATAGATCATACTCCCCAATTTTGAGTACTGGAAGTTTTAGTGCATACACCGTTTGGGGAGTTTCTGATTGTGACTCCATCTTTTCTCTGACTAACAAATCTCTGAGTAGATCGTTAGATGTTCTTCTTATTCAAAGTTTTCACAAGTCTAATCCACTTGTTGTTCCTTATCTTAGACGATCTTACGTAACCTTGTTAACGCTTAGTTGTGTTTGTTGAGTGCATGTAGTGCCCGAAATTATGCAAAGGCCTACCAAAAGTACTTACATACAACTGGTTAAGCGAATCTTTCGGATACCTACGAGGGAACTTCATATGGGTTGTGGTATCGAAGGGATTCTTGCATTGCTCTAACGGCTATTGCAGATGCTGACCATGCGGTTTCCCAAGATACCAAAAAAAGTACGTCTGGAAGTATGCAACTGTTAGGTGATAGATTGGTGAGTTGGTCGTCAAAGAAACAGAAGAGCACCGCTGTAGATAAACCGTTTAAGCTCAGGTTGTTTAGACCTTATCTAGGATAAATTAATAACAAAGGCGGAATATTCAAACATTGAATCATTGTTATTAATACAAGGTTTTTCATCATCATCTCTAACTATAATGACTACTACAAGCCCCAATCTTACCTGATCAATGGTAAGACGGTTACATCAACAGGATCAAACTAATAATCTTGGGGCTACACACATGCTTGCATCCTATCTCTTGTTGGGGACGTGTAAACCCACACAACAAAACGTTTCTTACACTTTGGTGCACACACACTTTTTGGCACGCCTAAACCTATGTCTATGCCCCTCTTTATATAATAGAGGTTACAAGGCTTACAAAGGAAGCTAATTAGATGCTTTGACCATCTAATTAAATGCTCATAAAAGATTAATTAAATGCTCATAAAAGACATTTAATTATACAAGGAAACTAAACATTTAATTATATGGAAACTAAACATTTGACTTTTCAATGCTTATCTTTAGCAAATCTTCCAGCATTTAATTCTTCCATATGTAGAATACCAAAGTGATCATATTAAGCCCTTGTTGTGTCATTCTTCTTCATTTAAGCACATGTAGTTTTGTAATCATCAAATCAATAAACCCAACAACCACCATATCTAGTACAGAAGCTGAATACATTGCCTTGTCAGGATGTTGTGCTTAAATATTTTGAATGCGATCACAATTGACTGACTATGGCCTTGTCTTCAACAAGATACATCTGTAGCGCGATAATAAAAGTACCATTGATTTATGTTGTAACAACGTCCAACACTTCCGTTCAAAGCATATAGACACCAGACATCACTTTATCAAGGAGCAAATGGAGAACGGGGTGGTTGAGCTGTATTTTGTCAGAACAGAGTATCAACTGGCAGACATCTTCACCAAGCCTTTAGCACGAGAACGACTGGAATTTCTCATCAAAAAGCTTAGAATGCAAAGCATGTCCCCGGAGACTCTGAAAAAGCTGGCAGACGAAGAGGATGAGTAATGATGGTACTCTCTTCACATATCCTGTATCATATGTATATAAGAAAATCAAAAAAACCCAAAAATATTTTTCATTTTATATAAATTTTTCAAAAAGAAAATATAAAATCATAAAAAGAAAATACAAAATTAAAAAAATCAGAAAATATAAAAATATGGTGTTCTTGACATGTCTTCTGAAAAATCGATAACATTTACGACCTTAGAAATATCATTTAATAGTGATACGAGGCTGTAAATGAAGTTCGAGCAAAAGTTCAAATAGTTTCAAAACATGTCAATGGCTTGCTATTATTTTAGATAGCAACCCGATCTTCAATTTAAAGGTAAGTATTTCGTCAAAAAGAAAACTTGACCTCTCAACAGGAAATGAATTTTTCTCGGGAATGAATTACTTCATATTCATTCAAGGCTTGTGTTTACTTTGCAACACAACCCGTGCTTCCTATATCATATAAGTGTACGTGTCAGTGCATTTATTTATGTAAACGAGAGAAATCTTGTTTTAAATGGTGTTGTTTTAAGAAAAATAATTAAAAATATCAGTTTCTCATCTGAAAATATTTTTTAAAAGAAGTTTCTATCACTCAAACAATATCTACAACTCTTTAAATAGAAAACAGGACATTATTTGAGGGGGAAAAATAGTCAAATTCTTTCAAAAATGATCTTTTAAAATGTCATCGCGGAATAAATGGTAAAAGGTTTTTCAATAATGGAATATCAATCAAAGGGGAGTTAATGTATTTGTAACTCAATTGTTCTTAAAATGTTATTGGATTTAATCTTTAGGAACTAAATGGTAGAATTGTGGACTTAAAATCTAAGCTACAAAGTTGAGGGACTTAATATGACATTTCTAGAACTAGTTTAGACTTAACACTAAGTTTAAAAGGAAAATAAAATTTGTTATAAACAACAAGGACCAGTCTTTCCATTTATGAAACTCAGCCACTTATTATAATAAATCTTCACATTTCGCTCACTTTCACAAAACCAAACATATTCAAATTCTCTCTACACATTTCTCTCCCTTCATAAACGAAAATTCAAACGTGGTTTCAAGGCAAAAGATTCACACCTACTCGTTTATAACTCATTCCTCATCATCTAGGTAAAACTAATTAACTTAAAACACCTTATATCACTCAAAATCAGTTAAAAACGGATTAGGGTTCATAATTTAAAAGTTGTAGTTTTTGTCTAATTAGTTAAGGGGTTTTGTGCGTTAGGGTGCGATTAAGGTATGTTTGAAACAGTTTTTGCTATATCTCAACCATTAGTGAGATATGTTGATTTTTTTAGGATGAATGAAGCGAAACATGAGTTTTGTAAGTGAATAGTTGTGGGTTTGTGTTTAGATACCTCAAATGAGCCTCGTTATGCTATTAGAACACTGCTATGCTTCCTTTGATCTTGGTTACTTGGAATCTTTGATTATAAGGTGCGTTGGTTTGAAAATAGTATAAGTTTGCTCGTTTGGTGGTTAAAGTGTGTTTGTTAACTAATAAAGACACTTAAGTGTGCATTATATGTCCTATAAATGGCCCTTAGCACACTTAAAATGTGTTTCTATCCTATATGTGCTTGAATTTTGGTTATCTTGCTTAAAATGTTGTATAAATCTTGTGGTTATGCTTCTGTGATGTTCTTTGTTAGATTTATGATGATTGTTAGAAATTCTTACAAGTTTTTAATTGGTAAAACTTGAATTAAGTAACTTAGAATGAAGCGAAATATGTTTTGCTTGAATGAAGCGAAACATGTTTTCTGAGCGAAACATGTTTCATTCATTCCAAGCGAAACATGTTTACCTCTTTCCAAGTGAAACATGTAAGTCAGTCTAAGCGAAACGTGCTAGGTCCATCTAAGAGACACATGTAATTCTTGTCTGGGCGAAACATGTACAGGTATATATTCCAAGAGAAATATGACATATTTACGAAAAGAAACTCTGCCCAAATTTTTTAAAATTTGTGTATTTCTTGTGTAATTTGTCATATTTCATATCTTGCAATATATGTACTTGTATCATGTATTATCTGCTCTCTGATTGAATATGTGTCCTAAGCTCCCATGGAAATGTCTTGTTGACTTTTTCAGTTAACTTTGACTAATGACCTTAGTTGACTTGTTCATAGAGTGTAGTAATTCGGTCACGTTTGCATGAAACCTAATCATAGATCAATCATATCATCAAGGATAACCAAGATAATCAGTAAAATATATCTGTTGTGTATATAAACTGTATTAGTTAATTCTTAAGCAGAATCACAAATTCTCAAGAAACACAATAAGTTGCTGCTTGTGATAAAAAGTGGGTTCCATTTACTAAGAGAGTCAAAATCAGCTCTACCAATATCAGATTGGAAACCACTATGCCACAAAAGGAAGAGACATTTTAGGTGGTCATTGACATAATCAAGAATTCTACGTGCTTCAAAGCTTTCACTATCTCTGCAGACATTCCTGAAATCTTTATGCAGCAATTCTGGTACACCATCAAGAAGGATCAAGGCACTGATTCTTACGTATTCCTCTTAGCCAACAAGAAGTGTACTGTAAATGTCGAAGTCTTTAGGACAATTCTTAATATCTGTCAAAGAGTGGAAGGTGTAGACTTCACGGATGTTCTAGATGATGATACTACACTCACCTTTCTCATTGATCTTGGCTACAAGGGTCTACTATACAAGAACACCAACATGTTTATGGATCACATGCAGCAACCATGGAGAAATCTAGCAGCTATAATCAACAAGTGTCTTTCTGGAAAGACAACAAGCAATGAAAAATTACGTAAGTCCAGAATTGACATACTGTGGGGTATGTTCAAAAGAGAAAATGTTGACTATCCTGAGTTGATTTCAGAAGACATTGCCTACCAAATTGATCACATGAAAGAAAAGAGATCAAGACGTGAGAACATGCCATATCCCCGATTCACCAAGGTCATCATCAATCACTTCCTCAAGCAACACAATTCTCTTTCAAGCCTCAAGTATCAACATTATCATACAATCAAAGATGATGGTCTTGTATGTAGATTAAAGTTTGTCAGAATAGGTGAAGATTAGCAGGAATATGGACTTCCCATTCCTGAGGCTATGCTAACAGAAGCAATCAAACAATCTGAATCCTATCAGATGTTCATCAAGTATTCTACTGGTCAGATTCGCCCCAAGAAGAGCAGAGGCTAAGGTTCACAAAGAAAGAAGACTGCTAACGACTCTTAGGAAACTGTTGATTTATCTAAAGAGTCTAAACCTGAACCTGAACCAGTTAAGAGAAAGATTGCTAGTCGAAGAGTGGTCAAGAAGAAAGTTACAATTTCTGATGCTGACAACATTATTCCTGATCCAGATGTTGCTTTGGAGTTAGGTAAATCTATTAGCATAACAGAAGCTGAAGAAGAAGAAGCAGCAAAGCAAGTCCATGCTACTCATGCTAGGATTGTAACTGAATCTGTCCCTGAATCTGCTAAGAAAAAGACTAGCAGAAGTTCAAAGTCAAAGCTCAAGGGAGTTCCATCTCTTACTCCAAAAGAACAAGAGGCTGCAGACATTATGCAAGCTCTTAAAAAAAGCAAGGATAACCAGGTACTAGAGGCTCAAGTGAAGGAACTGGTACTAAACCAGGGGTTCCCGATGAGTCCACAGTCGTCTCTGCTACCTCAAGTGAAGGAACTGGTACTAAACCAGGGGTTCCCTATGAGGAAAAGGAAATAATTGAAGAAAATGTTATTCTTGAGTGGGGATCAGAACAAGAAAGTGAACACTCTGAAGAAGACAAACTTGATGATGAAGAGAAGGATGACGAGGAAGGTGATGCTGATGATGAAGATGATGAAAATGACTCTGATGAAAATGATATCTATAAGTATAAGATTCATGTGCGCAAGGATGATGATGAAGAGATGATTAATGCTGAAATTGATGATTACGATAAAGGTGATGAAGAGATTACTGATGCAACAAAGGCAGATGCTGAAAGGACTTCAGAAGTAAAGGATGATCCCCAAGAAGGCCGATCTCCCTCCATCAAGCTCTAGCTTATCTGTATCTTCAGGTTTTGGTGATTAATTCCTTAAACTTTCTTCTGATTCTTCTTTGGTTAGTACTGTTAAGGACACTACAGATGCAGAGATCAACTCATTATTAGAAGTTAAGGTCTAGTCTGAAGTTTCACATACCCAGTCTTCATCAGTGCTTAGTGTACATGTATCTGTGATTTTTGAATCCATAGTTACCACAACTGTACAAGAATCTCCATCAAAAGCCATCATAACAACTTTTCCTCCTCCATCTGTCTCCACCACACCATCTGTACCTCAACAAACAACAACACCAATTCCCATACCAATAATTACAACCGAA
Source organism: Tanacetum coccineum (assembly GCA_026074375.1). Taxonomy (NCBI): domain Eukaryota; kingdom Viridiplantae; phylum Streptophyta; class Magnoliopsida; order Asterales; family Asteraceae; genus Tanacetum; species Tanacetum coccineum. The sequence continues at coordinate 62,036 of BQNB010015076.1, read as the reverse complement.
GCTCCAATCATCACCATTGCCGTTTCTGAATCCGATGCACTCTCTGTTATTCAGCTAAGAGTTGCTAAATTGGAAAAAGATATGTCTAATCTTAAGAAAATAGATTTAACGAGCTGAAGCTCTTGCTGCTCTCAAGACATAAGTTCCATCTGTTGGATACTTATATTGGATCCAAAGTTGGGGATGTCTTTCAAAAGGAACTAAAGAAACACACAACAGATCTTATTCAAAAATATTCTCTACAGCAATTTTTTGAATCATCCAAGAAACAAACACCAATAGTTGATCTAGAACAAGGATACGAGAAGAGTGCTTTAGAGATTCTAAAAATCAAGAAGGAACAAGCTAAGAAGAAACAGACGCCAAAGTTTAGTATCAAGTCTACAGACCAGGCAGCTCTCGAAGAGTATGATATGAAAAGTGCTCTCTACCAGTCCATGCATGTAAACAATTCTTTTAACAGAAATCCTGCCAATCATCGATTATACCATGCACTCATGGAAGCATTGATTGAGGATGAAAATGCAATGGATAAGGGTGTCGCTGATACAGTCAAAGACCATAAGAGAAAGCATGATGATGATGAAGATGATGATGATGAAGACCCTCCAGCTGGACCAAACCAGGGTAAGAAGACCAAGAGGAGAAGAACTAAAGAGTCTAAGTCTTCAAAGAAGCCATCCTCCACCAAGGAAACCCCAAAAGGTAAATCTCCATCTAAAGGCTCCAAAACTGGTAAGTCTGCTTCGAAAAAGGAACCAGTTGAGGAACCACTTGAAGAACCTATTGCTGAGGTGGTTATGGATGATGTGGGTGATGATGTGGTTCATGATGATGATCAACCATAAGATGCTTCTGAGCCTAAGACATCCAAGACTCCGAATCCAGAATGGTTCAAGCAACCTCTAAGGCCTCCTACTCCTGATCCGAAATGGAACAAGCGTCAGGTTGTACTTGATCAACTCAAACAGCCTTGGTTCAATCAAATGGTCTCTGCTACAAAGGATCCTCTCACATTTAACGACCTCATGGCCACTCCTATTGACTTCTCCAAATATGTGTTGAATGGACTCAAGATAGATAATCTTATTTAAGATATCCTGTTAGGTCCTGCCTTTAATCTGTTAAAAGGCACATGCTCTAGCAGTATCAAGCTTGAGTACAACTTCCAAGAGTGCTTCAATGCGTTAACAGATAGACTTGATTGGAATACTCCAGAAGGAGATCGTTACCCGTTTGATCTTTCCAAGCCTCTTCCTCTACAAGGTCCCCTAGGTCATCGAATCATTGTTGTTGACTACTTCTTCAACAATGATCTAGAGTATCAGAAGACTTCTGATCCAGAGGTAACATACACTACATCTATTACGAAGACAAAGACAGCCCGGTAAGAGATTGAAGGGATTAAAGATATGGTTCCTACGCTTGCAAAGTTTTGAAAACTGCACACAACGGATACCGACACACAAAAATAATTAAATTTATTATTTTTAATTATCGCTATTTATTTAATAAAAATATTAAATAAAAGTATTTAATAATTTTACTTTATTTAGCGTCGTATGATAATGCGATTATCCGAGTTAAAATTTCTTTAGTTTTAACCCAGTTTACAAAATACATAATAAACTTATTTTAAAATAAATTTTATAAAACTTACGAAAATTTTCGGGTGAATACTTAATTTTTATCAGAAAAATGATTTAGAAAATAATGGCGCAAGTTTCGTGCGTTGAATCATCCGTTAACTTGCCCAAACGAGTCCCGAACCATTATTTTACAAAATATTACTAATAAGTTACGCTTTAGGCCCCTGTGGAAATATTTTCACCCCTAACCCTCAAGTATCATACACTTGTCATTTTATTTGGAAACTTTATAAAATATATTAAAAAGGAAGTGTAGGGTCTCATTTAATTAACTAGCCTCATCTTCATCCTCTCTCATATATATAACAATCCGGCGCCACCACATCTCCCGGCCGACTTTATCCGGCCACGTCCAAAAGCGCTGGCCATACCACAACTACCATCATCTCCGTCCACGACACCAAACACCTTCATTTCTATCTCCACTACACCACCGATCTAACCACCTTCATCTCCATCCCACCACCTCGTCATCACCATCATCATCACACCAACACCATCTCCACCTCACCATCATCTCATCAATTTCGTCACCATACACCGCCTAAACCACTAGACCACGCACATGGGTGCGTTTGACAGTTAACCACCCGCAAGGGTGTGTTTGTTTATGTGGTTAATACCACGACATGGTGCGTTGGTTTGACATAAACACGCAACAGAGTGCGTTTGACTTATAAACGAAAATGGGCACGTGGGGTTTGACAGATGAGGGTGCTGCTGGTTTGTGTCTTCATCAGCACTAGGGTGCGTTTTGTGTTGAAATAATACCACCAGGGTGCGTGTGGTTGTAAATGCGACAAGGGGCATTGGGTTCGTGGTTTGCACCAATCAGGGTGTGTTCGATTTAATGTTACCACAAAATGGTGCGTTTGGTTCATGGGTTAACAGCCACATAGGGGCGTTCGGGTTTGGTTGTTAACACACAAGGGTGTGTTTGGTATAAGAAAAACACAATAAGGGCGCGTTTGGTTCCGGGGCTGCAGCTAGGCTGCGTTTGGCTCAACAGCCACCGAGTAGGGTGCGTTTGATTGCGGATGTTTTTGGTTTTTTGATTTTTTTTTTGTTGTTTTATTTTCTTTTTTTTTTTTTTTTTGAACAGCATCCCACAATGGCTGTCTTTTGTTGTTTCGGGACAGCCAAACATGGTGCGTTTGGCTGTGTAAATTTTACAAGGGGGCGTTTGGTTTAGCATGTAACACCACAAGGGGTGTTTGTTTCTGGTTGTTAACACCCAACAGGGTGCGTTTGGCATAAAAACCATAAGGGACGTGTTTGGATTAGTGAAACCGTCAAAGGGTGCATTTGGTATAAACAAGGGTACACAAAGGGTGTGTCTTATTTAATATAAAATCAAAATAAATCATCAGACTTATAAATATAAAACCGGATTAAAATGTGGTTAATGGTTTTAAATAAAAGGTGTCATATTATTTAGTCTCGCCACTTAATTAATGATGCACTCAAGTAAATTGCGACACGAATAGATTGAAAAAGGATTAAGTTATATAAATTTTAAGATTGTTAATTTGTAATATTTCAATAACCGGATAAACAAACGGAAACTATACTTTTCAAATGGGATAACTATTTTAGCAAACCGTCAAGGAAACAATATACTAGATTATAAAATATTATTTTATATTTTATAATTGTCAACTGGGAATTAACATCATAACCTTTGTAAAAGCTTTAAAAACATAATGTACATGATTTATAACTTTAAAACGTACGTTTACTTTTATGCTAAGAACTTTTTTATTTATTTAAGTTGCGATTTTCTAAAACATGTCCGAGATCATTTTGGTTATTAATAATTTACTCACGTTTCCTTAAATTAAATTTGCAAAGTATTTATATATATCCAATTATTCTTTTGATTGTTGGTCTTATTATATAATTCATCATACGAATTATATAATTGCTTACTTTTTTTATCACTATGTACAATATACGGGATATATTACATACTCTGCTATATGATTCATCGTATGAATTACGTATGCTTTTTGATTTATTTATTTAACCAACCACCAAACTATTACAACTTTAAATATAAATCTTTTATCAACGTGACGTGTTGATGTAATCATTTATCGGAAAAGAATCCAAACGCATTATCGCTATGCAAAGTGGGACGTAGCTGGTAAGATTCCTACATCTTCTTGTCCGACCGTTCAGTCCTTTGTTTTGTCGCTGCGCTTAATATGCGTATCCCCGTCAATCGTTCTACAACATCGATGTGAGTTTATAGCCCCTCTTTCACTTGCTTTACATTTACTTTACAAATCTCGGGGGAGAATACATGCTAAATACAACTTGTTTACATACTCATTACGAACTTGATTACTTGATTTATATCATACTCTTTTCTACTTATGGATTTAAGGACTCAAAATTATTTACAAATACAACAGTTAATTTTTATTGGACACAAGTGATTTCGGTTATCATCCTCCTGTTTACGTGTTTTGCTGAAAGTAACATAACCACCATTGCCCAATATCATTAACTGTTAAATTCATAACGGAGGACCGTTAAGCAAGCGCGAGTGTATAAATCGATCTATTTAGGATTGACATCCTGTTCGTGTGAGTAGCGCTCACTAGTTCGACTGTACTGAAACAACGAATGCATACATGTACGGGAACCAATTTAGAATTTTACGGGTTTGAACATCTACACGGGCACATTTTGTGCATTAAATTGCATACATAGATGTCGAGCTTCAGTGTCATGAGCTTAGTGCAATAGTAGATGTCATTTATGTGGTACTGTATTTGTTATAGTAGACCCATACATTTTGGAAAATCAACGGTCTCACTGTCCATACTACTTATTGAAACAATTACTAAATTCCGAACATGTTTTCATCATATTGCAGCGAAGCAATAAACACTAAACTCTTTTGGTTCTACATTTACTCTTACATTTTTGGCGATTATTACAAGGATTGAAATAATCACATACTTTTTAAATCTTTGGATTCCTACATTTACATTAAACTTACAAAACCCTATGAACTCACCAACTTTAATGTTGACACTTTTAAGCATGTTTTTCTCAGGTGAATTAGATGCTTGGCTTACTGATGTGGCTAATTTGGAGTCTAAAATTGACAAGATTTCATTTATGGATTTCTACTTACTTACAAATGATCAAACCTCGTTGGATTATTTTCAAGCTTTTTATTGTGATGCAATTATGGGACAAATGTTATATCAATTTCAAATAAATCAACGAGATTACTTTTCAAACGACACATTTAGAGGTCAGTTCTCTGATATCTGTGCATTGTATTATGAAGTAACGCCCGCAGATCATATTCCGCTGCGACACATTTTTAGGGGTAGATACACACATGCCCACAACGATTGAGGATGGATCATTAATATGTCCATACACAGTTTGTAAACTAAAATTATAAATTCCATATATAAAAAACATACGAAGGTATTCTCAAAGGTGAATTCTCCACCCCCTAATGGTGTTAAACAGGTTTCGAAAACCGATGCACATGTTGTAAAGTGTGGAGCTTTTCTGCAATGCAAAATCAATCGGGTACTAAACACTTTGATAGTGATATCATAAGTAACCTGATTTGAGTTTTTTCAACATGATTTTTATGGCGAAGGTGAAACTGTAACAAAAGACGACCATTATTTAAATTTATCAAGTTTATAAGGATGGTAAGGTTAGGTACTCCGTTCACTACGATCCTGCCAGAACCGGAGGTAATCTACCCAGGGACAAACCACTAGTTAGTACATAATTCCTTAGGTATGATTAAAGGAGTAAATGTGTTAACAGGGAATAGTGCCGACTGAGATGGAGCAAGTACTGGAATATACCCAACTAGGTGCTAGTCATGAAGTCCTGGTAAAGCACTGAAGGGGTTGAAGGAATGAAACAGAATTTTACAGATAAAGGGTGTAAAGAAATAAGCCTCCCTTACACTTAAGCAGAAACCGGGACAATACATCTGCAGTCCAGAATCACAAGTTGATTGCTGACATTGAAAACGACATCATGGACCCAGTGATGCAATGCACAACCCTTCCCAGCCATTCGAGTTTCTCTTAAAAGAAACGTGTCTCATTTCTCATGGAGACTAAACATGTAATCTACTAACTCACTCACTCCGAGTAAGTCGGTATTGAAAAGGTGGCAGTCAGCTCCAGCCTCCGATCACTAAAATCAAAGCGCACTTTCGAGTCTAGAGCCAAGAGATCATCAATTAATCTCGTTAGGACACATTTCCAATTATCTTGTCTTTCACACACTGTGGAAACAAGGTTATCTTAAGAGTACACGCATTTATCCTTGTGATATGGACATGAAATCCACATATTAATTAACATCAACTTTCTGCCACATTCTCAGGACCCATTCTACATGAGCATGTACAAAAATTGGCAACAGAATTATAAAAAGCGACAATATAAGTAGCCGAAGAAGAAACAAAATAAAAGCTTCGGGCAAAAAATTGCTTGCATCAGACTGCGAGACAATTTGGCTAAGATAGGAGCTCATAGTCAAGGTCTATTACGGCTGCATACCAAATAGGTAGCTTAGCCAAGTAATAGACCGCTCATGCTCATCATCATTGCCTTTTAACAGTAAAAGTTTATCACGGCTGCATACCAAACAGGTAGCCTAGCAAAAAAATAGTTCGCTCATACTCATCATCCTTACCATTCAACAGTAATGGTCTGAACTGTAACATTTCGTATTTTCAGGTCATTTTATGACGTTATTTATTTCGTCATTATTCCACTATTTTTTTAGTCTCGTGCGCGTTTACTATTAATTCTCATCACATAATTAAATCGCGTAAGCTAAAAATTTTCATTTAACGAATAAAACAAGAGAAATATGATTTTTATACACTATTTCCTGACATGAATAGTGTTGGTTCGTTTTTAATAAATAAAAAAATTGGCGAAACATTTTAGAATCATTTATATAATATTTATATGAGTTTTAAATTTATAAATATTATTTTAGAAGACGATTGACCTACTTATACGATAACATTATACAAACGACAAAAAAACATTATTTTATTCTTTCGAAAGTAATAATTAACTTTTTATATTTATTTTTATCGGTTACGTAAATTGGTTATGTTTCGCAATTTAATACATTTAGGCATACCCGGAATAACCAAAACTTTTCTACGCTTCAACAAATACCTTTTTTTTTTAAACTTTACCCATGAGAATCATCATAGCCGAATATTGCATAAGGAATTAAACCAATACATATAATTTACAAGTTATGCATTTATAAATTAAACTACACACTTTTAACTTCAAGTAAATGCTAGAAATATCAATATATCACAAAAAAAATCAACTAGCCCTTTCACTCTCCCATAATTTTCGGTAATAAAAGGGTCCAAGGGGACAAATAGATCATATTTTATCAACTTGTACAAACCTAGAACTAATTAGGGACTTAGCTATTACTAGTTTTGACCAAAGACCTTCCTAAAACCCTCTCCATGTTTTCTTCATGGTCTTGGTCTTTCTATAAGCACATTTGACTAGTCTTCATCATACATAAGCTAGCAACTAGTAAAAAAAAACATACACATCTCATTTACCAAAGTGAAAATCAAACAATTCTCTCCCATTTCTCTTATTATCCCACGTCCCAACTTCAAACCCTCAAACAATCCATAAATTTTTATTTACTAAATATACAAGTATTCTCACACAATATCTAAGACATTCCAAAAAGGTTTCGGTTTGGTTTTTGGTTTGGTTCGGGTTGTGGTGAGCCGCGGCTAGGAACAAAAGGGACGAGACGGGTGCATTTTATTTTTCCGACTTTGCTCCATATAGCTTTGTGAGCCTTCCTTCTATTATTATTTCGATTGTTTCGTTCATTGATTCGATTTTTTTTATATATGTGATGAATTCGACTGAAACTTGCGGCGTAGGGAAATAATATGATATTGATGTCAAGGTTGGATTTATACGAAATTATAAGGTATATTGGATATATTCTTGGTGAGTTTTTGGGTCGAAAACTAGTTTTAACGCATTTTGTATCGTGTCGTTTTGACCAGAAAACAGTACCTATGTTTCGGGGTTCGACATTTTTAAAAGTTGGATTTTTGTTTTTAGAATATAATAAAGCTTTCCTAGACGGACGTTTTGATATAAAATGGGACTTCTAACTCCCAATAACAAAGAAACTGGAGCTAGATCGATATATACACTTTAGTAGAAAATGGGTCATTTTTAGTATATATAGACAGGTTTCGTAATTTGACGTTTTGAGCACTTTCGAGTCCGTTTCGGCCTTCTGGCGAAACACGAAAGTTGTTCGGAATGACGTTTTGCATAAAATCTCTTTTTGGTCAAAGTCGTGAAAATATAATATAACGGGTCAAAATCGAAAGTCAAACTTCTGTATTTTATAAAAATATATATATAGTTTCAGCAGCTTCGCCGGGATCAGCGCGGGGCGGCGAGCCTCTGCCGGCTCGCCCCGGGGGCTCTCCCCCGGGGTTAGCGGCCCGGGGCTCGCTAGGCTGGTCCCTGGGCCGGGGTATTACTAGAGGTGCTCGGTGCGGGCTCCCTGGCATAATATGCCTAGGAACAAAGAGGGGAACACGAGATGGGTGATTTTGCATTTTTGTGCTCTGGTTTTTTTTTGGTTTTTGCATTTTTTTTTCCGACTTTGCTCCTTATGCTTTTGTGGAGACTTCCTTCTATTATTATTCGTTTATTTTCGTTCATTGATTCGATATTTTTTTGATATATGTGATGAATTCGATGACAACTATGCGGCACCGTAGGGAAAAAATAATATGATATTGGTTGTCTAAGGTTGGATTTATATTATTTATACGAAAATTATAAATGGTATATTTGGGATATTATCTTGTGGTTTTTAGATGTTTTTTGGGGTTCGAAGAAAGTGTTCGGGTCGGGCGAATGGAAAGGGGGAACGGAAAAAAGGGGAGGGAGGAAAAAAATACTAGTTTTTAACGCTTTGTTATCGGGTCGTTTTTGGTGACCAGAGAAACTCATTACCTCATGTTCGGGGTTCGGGATTTTTAAAAGTTGGATTTTTGTCTGTTTATGAAAATATAAATAAAGCTTTCGTGACGGACGTTTAGATATTAATATGGGACTTCTAATACCAATAACAAAGAAACTGGAGCTTAGATCGATATATACACTTTTAGTAGAAAATGGGTCAATTTTAGTATATATTATTAAATTGACAGGTTTCGTTAATTTGATGTTTTGAGCACTTTCGGATAGTCCGTTTCGGCATTCTGAGAAATTAAGAACATGTATGCTCATGAACATATAGCCGAATTTTTGCATATATGCATTTTTAAACTTACACATTGTTGATTAATGCCAAAACATGATAAAAATAATCAAGTATTAATCATCCAAACATACATATATATTTTTCAAATCAATGAGTAAAATTCTATAAAAATAAAGGAGTGTTTGGCTCGTTTCTTAGGATCAATTTTTAGAGTCAAAATGACCATCACTATAGTTTTGTCACTTGTATAAACACTCAACAAACTTGTATAAGTCATCAAGATATATAATTCATATATATATTGATACATTTTATGAAAGGTATAAAATAAAGGGGCGTTTGGTTTAATATTTTAAAACATGGTTTTGAGTCAAAACAAACACTATTTAACTTTTGTCAAGTCAAAAATAATAAACTTATACTTGTCAACAAAATATACACTTAACGTATAGTTTTCGACAAGCTTAAACAAATTTTATATTAATAAGGGAGTGTTTGGGTCATTGTCTTGATGTTGAAATATATAACTAATATATATTCTTCGACATCCTAGATTAAGTCAAAAATAAATTAAGGAACATATGGATCACTTCTTAGGGTTTTTAGAATCGAAGTAATCCTTGTCCCACATTCGTCATTTTTCAAAACTTCATTTTATTTTCTTTATTATATTTTTTTAACATTTTATGTTGTTGATAACTTGTTTAGGTGACAAAAATGCCGAAAGCTACTACCACCGATATATCTCTCACTAAATCCTACATCCCAAAAGTATCCAAAATTCCCGGCATCTCCCCTACTATTGCCCAATTCTACAAACCTATTGAAAACCGCAACATTCACGAAGGTCGTGTTGTTGATCAAGCCTACTACAAATCCAACAATATTGAGCGTCTCTTTACTAACATTCGCTTCAATTGTCTCTTTCAAATCAACGAACCGATTGTTCCGAGATTTATTCTAGACTTCTATAGTCAAGTCACGGTACAAACCGATGAATATGGCTATCTTATTATCTCTTTTATGATTCAACACGAATTCATAACTCTCACTCTCGCTTAATTCGGTCAAATCCTCAAAATTCCATACAATGGTCAAGCCGTTTTTACAAACGAATGGGATCTTGCATCTCTTGAGTATTCTCAAGAAACCGAGGGACCATATTGCACTGATCTTCCTACTCCTGACGACATTCGCCGACTTCTTGAATTGGAACGTGTCGTGGTATACCGTACCATTAAAAGCCAAACCGTCTCTCTCAATCCAAATCAAATTCTCACCAAAGAACTAAGCCCCTACATGAAGCAATAGGAAGAATTCATTCGGGAGAATGTGTTCAGACTAGGAGGACATCGGGACCGTCTCCCCGCTTGTCTTGCTCACATGTTGTATTGTGTTGTTGCCGAAGAACAATACAATCTTGCTTATTTCTTTGTCAAAAGAATCGAATGTGCGAGAGCTACTCCAACCGCAAATCTTCCGTATGGCATGTTTCTAACTAGTCTCTATTGACACGTCATGGAAACGTATCCTCATCTTGACAATGGCATCTATGACATTGTTGAGCAAGTTATGCATCCTCTTGCCCTTAAACAAACTCGACGACCTTGAAGTGATCGTGGCAAGGCACGTCATTCCATATCTTCTTTATCCTCTCATCATCAAGGCACGTCATCTCATCAACACGATGATGATGATGATGTCGAAACTTCTCGAGCAAGTACTCCATCTCCTACCACCTATCTTAACTCTCTTGATCCACTCAACTACCAAAACTAACAAATGCCTTCCTCTTCTGAACAAACCAATGAAACTCTCTTTGAACGACAAACCACCTTGCTCAACCAAACACAACAAATGCATAAGGAGATGCGCGGAGGGTTCAAATCATTTGGCAAGGCGCTAAAAGGAGTGTTTAGCAAAAAGAAGAAGTAAAGATTTAGGAGAGAAACTAGCTAGATAGCTAAATGTGGTTTTAGATAATTTTTAACTTGATTATGTGTATGTTTTAAACAACTTATGTGGTAATTATCTGATTTATTCGGAATAGACTTAGGTATTAGTTATCTTTAGATATTCATTTTCTATGATGATTTAAACCTTTGGTTGTTTTGTTTAATGAACTAATTATGCCACTTTGGTTTCATGATTTGATGTGTTTATTACATGCTATATGATTAAAGGTGCTTATAAAACTCAATAGGGCTTGCTGCAAATAAACCACCAAAACAGAAATACTCTTATAAAAATTCTGAGAAAAATCATTTTTCTGTGAAAATTAAAACCAGCAGAGGGCGGCCCCCTTAAATCATAACGGGCGGGCCCCTTATCTTTAAGGGGACCGACCCCTAATTAAGGGGACCGCCCTAGTAAATCACGGGTAAAACAGTATTTTTATTGCTTTTTGACCCTCTTTTACCTAGTCTTAACCATCTTTGCCCAGAATGCTTAAACACAATTTGGAATAACTTAAACTAGTTCAAACTCATTCCTTTTTCAAACCATTTCCTTCCTATAAATCCCTTTCAAATGATCATCACTAACACATCATCTTCCTCATCATACACTAACCATTTTCAACATCCATGACATCCACTAGAGCTTCCATTTCCAAAGCCTCCAAGAGACCAAAAATCAACATCATTCCACCAAAATAATTGTTTATGGATTTAACCCAAGATGACACAAAAACTTCATAACCCAAACTTCAACTCTCATCACCTAGTGCTCCTAATGCACCTTCCAAAACACCATCAACCAAAGATACTTCTTCATCCTCAATTGACTACATACCCAAATCACCAACCTCATCAATTTCACCCAATGGTTACTTGAACCCACCAACATTTCCTCCTCCTAGAGTTTCTCCACCACCTCCAACTCAAGAAAATGCATCAATGGACATCACTATCACCCTTTCATCAATTACCCCACTTGATGTCCAATTTGATACTCCATCACCTTCACCACCTATCTTTGGTCATCATATCCTTTGGAATTTACTCGAAGCGCATGGTGATTTATGCCTTTGTTGTATCCACAACCGAACCCTCATTTTTGGGTTAAGGGATGAACTTCAATATATGTTTTTATATATTGAACATATGCTCTCACAACCACCAACAACCATTATCCCACCACCTCTACCATCTTCCCCAAACTAAACATACTCTATGTTTAGTTTCTTAAATAATTTTTCATCCACCGTTTTGTAAGCAAGTCCTATGGAGCTTTACTAGTTATAGGACTTTTTGTAGTTTATAAATCTCATGTATGTTAGCATTTTCCTTATATATGCATGAGCATGGTTCACATACTATTTTACTTTTAATGGATGATTATTGTTGGTTGCATTATTATTATGCCATATTTTTCCTTCTTGCTACATGTTAGAAATATTTGTATTATTCTAACTCGTTTTTGTAGCCAAGAAACCATAGCTCGATTCCTTGGTGCCCTCAAACGAGGGGGAGCACACATCAAGGGGGAGCATTTATTTCGTTGATTTTACTAGCAATTCTCGATGATGCCTTTTTGATTCTACAAAAAGGGGGAGAAATGACATAAAACTCACTAAATACTTGTTTAAAAATAGATTTACATTTAATGAGTTTAAATTTTGTAATCATCAAAAAGGGGGAGATTGTTGATAGAAATAATGCCTAAAAACATTATTAATATTTTTCACATCTTTACGTTTTGATAATCATAAAATATAAAAACGTTCAATGTAAAATTAAACGTAAACAAGTAATTAGTAGTAAATTTTCATTTTGAAAATTATATCACTTAAAGGTATGAATAAATAAATGCTTAATGCATTTTATGATCAAAGAAAATTTTTATTCAACCTCACACTTTTATAAAATGTTGTAAATATTTTTTACAAAACATTTTTTACAATTAAAAGAAATGTTTTATTCAAAATAAACATTTTGAAATTCAAATTTTCGGACCTAAAACGGCTAAAAAAGTTCCAGAAAACCCCCCTACACAAAAGACAAACTGGGAATCCCTAGTCTAGGCGGCCCCCTTAAATACACGAGGGCCCCCCTTAATTTTAAGGGGACCGCCCACCTATTTAAGGGGACCGCTTATAGACTGACGCTCCTCCAGTTTGTCCTATAAATACTGGACTTTTCCCTACTATTTTCTCACCTTTTGCACTCATTCTTTCTGATCTAAAATAGCCCACACATCTCATTAAAATCCTTTGATCATCTAATCATAAAGCTTTGTTTCCAAGTGATCCAAGCTCAATTCCTCAAGTGCAAGAGAAGAATACTTCCATCATCAAGTGAAGAAGTATTACACCTCAAGTGTGTATTGCAATCTTATTGCAACCATATCACAATTTGTAAATCATTTGTAAATCTTGTAAAGTTGTGTAGTAGATAAATCTTTGTGATTGTTGTAAGTATAGTTGAATCTAGTGATTCATTCATGTTATGATAGTTAGGTGTGAAAGTAGAAGTGAAGTAGTGGCGTGAAGAAAAATAAGGTGTGAAGAAGTTGTGTAGTTATGAAGTTGTGTTGTGAAGTTGTGAAAGTAGTGAAGAAGTTGTGAAGTCGTGATAGATTGGTTCTAGCTAAGATTAGAACTCGACATCTAGCTTAGTGTCGGAAATTGATATAAGCGAAAGTTGTGTACGATTTTCTCCGCCATAAGGGAGTTTGTTGACATAGTGAAGAAAACTCTCGAATTTGGTTCTCGAGGAGTAGAGTAAGGCGAAGAGGTGCTTCGTTACCGAACCACTATAAATCCTCGCGTTGTGGTTTGATTGTTCTTACTCTTATCTCTTGTCTTACCTTATTTGCTCATACTATCATATTAATTGTTTAGATAAGTATATTGTTTATATTGTGCAAGTGTTGAATTCACATAAAGTCGAATCTAAGTTTTTATTAACAAACATAAACATTAAATTAAAAAGCGGTAAACTATTCAACCCCTCTTCTAGTTTTCCACAATAATATTGAGGGTAAAAGGTAAAATATTATACCATTACTAATGCACCGGATCCCATCAAAACTCCGCAGTTAAGCGTGCCTGGGTGAGAGTAGTACTAGCTTAGGTGACCCGCCGGGAAGTAAATAAAAAAAATATACCTGTTGTCACAATAACAAACCCAATACAAACATTATTCAACCAAAGCAAAATTAATCACCTATAATCAGGACAGATCAAACAAAAGACCAAGACTTATGAAAGCCTACTCCTTTTCTTCCATGTCAGCCACGTAACCATCCTTCAGACTCATCCCGACATGAGCACGAGCCAATAGTTGTTCCAAATCCCCGAGCGTCACAGAATCATGAGCAACAATCTCTCTCGTGTGCTCCAAAGACCTCACTGCATCTCCCCGCTCTCCTAGTGCCTCCAACTCAGCTACCAACCTACGCTTCTTACTCAATGAAATCCTAAGCGAAAAACAAAGATCACGCATTAACCCAGCAAAAGATTCATCTTCACTACGCGCTCGAACAAACACCACCTTCATCTTATCCGGTAAACAAGAGGATTCAGCGACCTCCGTTAACTTATCCGGTATAAAAAAAAGGACCCATGGATACCAAAACAGACTAAAAGACTAGAGATGTAACTATGATACGAAAACCTACAACACAATTTAGATATAAATAGGAAAACTTAAGGACCTTTAATCATCCAAGTGGAAACTCAAAAGGCATTAGTGCAAAAGGAGCCGATGAGCCTCAAAATTATTAATACCTCAAAAAACAGTTAAGACATATCTATCAATAAGATTAAAATAAAACTCCAAACATTTTTTAACTCCTTTCGCTTTTACTTTGTGAATTAATGAAGCAATAACAAAAATTAAAACGGCCAGTTACTGTACTTCCTTATATGCAGTCGATATCTATATCGACTATAACTAAACAATAACAAATTATCCATACATTCATTGTTCAAGCTTACTATAGATTAGAGGCCCCCTTGGATTTCAATCAAAGCACCAAAGGCAAATTTATCATGCACACAATGATACAACACTTGCCAAAAAAGACATAATTCGCATGTCCTGCTTCCTATTGATAAACATATAGCAACTACACCTAAATATAATGAAACTAAGTGGTCATGTTCATATCTACTACAGGCGAAAAAACAAACAAAAATAACCAAAGCCTTTCCATTTATTTAGTTCTCTCACACTATCAGCTCATTTGTTGATACCAAATTGCAGACCACAATATGTTATAAAGGTCCAATTATAACACAGGAAATACACACATCCACCATCAATCCTATCTAATTCAACTTAGACACACATTCAGAAAGCAACCCAATTAACAATAAAATTAAATAAGCATAACGAATATACAAACTCAGTAACGAAGAATAATTGCAGCCTGATTATAGCTGAGCAGGTTGTTTAATGGTGGAGGCGTATAGCCATACCTGTAAACGCAGTCTTCCACATGACCAAAACCATCACTTCTTTGATACATGCTACAAAAAGCGCCTCTGGGTTGCTACACCAACATCATCAATATAGAATAAGCCTCTTACGCTTCTCAATAATCAGCACATAGGAGAATCCTTAAGTCCTTTGCATCGACTAACATTTGAAAAGGGCTGCACTACCTACCTAATCCAACCTGCAATCGAGCGCGTAACCAAACTGAAATCCAAAATCAATAAACCCTACAAACGTAATCTACCAACAAAACCATTTCAGATCCATACATGGTCTTTTGTCACAGTAAAACAACCACAGTTTATAAACATCCACCTTACAAATTCAGATACCAAAAACCAAACAAAATCAAACATAAGTCCACAAAGCCCAATTCTCGGGTCCATAATTAACTTGCGGCAGTCAATGTAACATTGTTGCGACTTACAATTGTATACAATCAGTTACCGACAAGAAGGGCCAATACATATATGCAAATAGACACACACCAAATGTTGCAAAGGTTTATTCAAAAATAATCAGCCTAAACACTCAAGAGCTCTAACTTAATACTGGCTCACCAAACAACCATTCATCTCAAAAACACAAATACATATATCTTAACATATAAATAACAACAACAACAACAACAGACCCTCATTTCAACTAAAACTACAACATAAACATTCAGATAGAAATCTAAAGAAAGACATAAACCAAACATTCATCTTCATTAAAAACAATCATTAACAATTGAAATATAAGCATTAACATTCATGAGGTTGGAATAGTTCATACAACCTTAAAAAACAACAAGCTTCAAACATAGACTAGGAAATGAAAATGCATAACATTATTAAACCATTATCACCACACCAAAAGACACCCCATCAACAGTCCCTACTCAGCCTTGATCGCTGCCTTCATAATCTCCAAATGTGCTTCATTGGTGCTGATGTCCTCCTCAGCCTGAGCAATGAAGCCATTCAACTCTATAAACTTATCATTCCCCATCCTCCTGTTATCCCTCAAACACATCAAGCTATCATAATACTCTTTCTGATCATTCATAGCTTCCATTTCAGCAATCATAGCATTCACCTAGGCTAAGCAACTCCTTGCAATGCCGGCTTCATCACGGAGCATCCTAAGAAAACGCCTGGATTCGGCTATTTGTTACAAGATAAACACTTTCATGTATTTCGGAGTCTCGGCTTCACCACTAAATTCAGCGATCTCATCTATTGCACGCCCTGCAACAACATTCGAAGGTCCATGAGCTGCCATTGACGGAAATTATTCTAATTATGTGAGAGAGTTGATGGAGTTGAGAAGTTGGGTGTGAATGATGAGGGGAGATGAAAATAGTGGTATATATAGAGGTATTATGTGGTGGAGCTGAGGCAGGCGAACCATCATGAGGATGGAAATTCAGGCGGCGAAACTGAACAGGCATTAACACCCCGGTCAAATCATATATAAGGGGCAACTAAAACCCCCCAAACTAAACACAAAGCTTTCTACAAACCACAAACTAAACCCTTCAACTTTCTTAACGACACAAACTAAACCCTTGGGAATTAAATTTTAACCATACAACAACCTTCAACTCAACAATCCATTTCATTAACAAACTAGGGACATAACGGCCGACTTTGCGCTAAAACCCGTTTAATTAAATAGCAAGCGTGCCGTCTACAATACAAAACCACGTTTAACCTAACGTGAATTGAGCTAACAAAACACAGACCAAAAAATTATTGCTCAACTTACAAACCCCATACACCATCGACATTTAAATACAAACCCACGTTTAACCCTTCGGTAATGCTAAAACATTCCTCTTTCTTATAAAAGGTTAACCTTATAACTCAAATGATGACAAAATGACGTTTAGACTAAAAAGCTAATTTATATCTCAAATTATTTTATAACTATGTAGCTAAATATTACGCGGCCATTTACAAAAACATGCACCATCAAACTTAAACATCAACATTTCACATAACCATTACGCAATGAACAATTAGACACAACTCGTGTGCAACACATTAGATACAACCCGTGTGCATCGCACGGGTCTGCATGCCTCGTAACTATTGTTTTGGAACGGCCAGGGTAATAATTAATTAGCTTCAAAATGTTAGAAAGTATATTATTTTAGAAAAAGATATTCCGTAATTCACGGGTAAGTAATCGGAATTTTGGGATCAAAGACATAAAAACACAAGAGTAGGAATGGGAGATATGCTGGTCACGTACATTTTAATAATTACTGTAATTAATAATACCTATAGTTGACCATTTTAGAATTAATAATATAATTAAGCATGCTAACAATGACCAAATCCAGTGACACTGCATGTTACAGCTCCTTATGCATACACAACAATTTAGTATCAACAAACTTAATTCAATTTTAATTCTAACCATACCCTTAAGCATGGTCTGTAATTTTATTAATCTGAAATGACAAGCAATGTTTCTGCTGCCTTGAAAATTGACTTTTTTAAGGTCAGCTTCAAATAAAGCATATGATTTTCACTTGTCTTTGAAATGGATGAGACCTGAATACTAAAACTAAAGTCCTACCTACCATCATTTTTGTCTTTGAAAGATCATGATCGTCGAGATCTTAAAATCCTATTATAGTGTTATTTTTTAAATAGACGTCAAAATTATGCAAATCTACATATTATTATATATTAGATATCATGAAAGTGTAGATAAAAATTATGATTATTAAGTGTTTATAAAAATTAGCCTCTTATTCTTCATGTTCTACATATATAAATTTGGAGTTTTCTAACTTGTAGTTCGAGAAAAGTACGATCGGATCGAATAAGATCTTAGGCTGCATGCAATAAGGTCGGCCGACTTTGTGATCGACTCCCATCTATGTCGGTCCCCCTTATTGTGGAGATGTTGGTCTTGATGTTGGTCGCCAAGATTTGCTAGAACTTAGTTGTATACACGACCGAAGATTGTGGTTTGTGTTGTATGTGTGTTTATTTAATTAAAGTGTTATTTGTGGGGTATGTTTTTTGTAGTGTATGTCGTTTTACTGTGGCTAAAAGGTCGCATGTATGTCGTCGGAAAGAGAAAGCTGATGTGGCAGGAAAAATGTAGGTCGCCCTGTATCCTTACTGGGAGTAGCCTTAGGATCTTAGGGTGAAGATCGAGATCTTATTAAGATCCTATCTCGCGAAGATCCTACGTAGTCACGAGATCGTTTTTGTTTTGTAGTATCGTCAAATCATAAGATCTTAATATCAAGATCGAGATCTTAACAATCATGCTATAAACATCCTTAACTAAAGGAAGGTGATTTGCAAAATCCATCAATTGATTTACGCCCTCAAATGTTTGTGAATTGGCATTTTTACCCCTATATGGTAGCACGAACTGGCTTGAGCCAGTTTACCACCTCAGCGCCACATCAGACTAGCACACAACTTACTCACATACCAAAAAATACCTTGTATCATGGCATGCTAGTTTCTACTTTTTTCTTCATTTTTTCGAATAAACTACTTTTTATTACAATACATGAATAAAAAAACATACGGAATTTAAAACACGAGGTTTTTTAGGCCGTTCTAAAAAAAGCCAAATGAAATGAAGGACGTATCATTTCTTCCCTCATTCATTTGGCTTCATTTAAATATCCTCCAAAAGAACCTCGTGTTTGAATTCAACATTGAAATAAATATACAAATTACGTTACGATACGAAAACATAAATCATCATATTTGTTTCTTTGTGCATCCAACGGATTTTATGACTGGTATTATCTTATATTTGTGACACACAAGTTCGCAGTGTCTTCTTAACCTCGTAATCTTTCTAGGCTTCATCGTTTAAAGTTCTCAATCACAACACGTTTCTGACAAAATGTCTTTGCATTCCGCATATTGTTTCTTAAAATATTCTTTTGCCGCCATTGCTTGCTCTTACGCCCATAATAGCTTCATGATGAGCTGTATCGTCTTCATAACATTGTTTCCGAACATACGCTTGGATTTTTTCGACGGTATGAGAGAGAGAACAAGCCATTTTTGGTATAAAGAATGAGGTTTTAGAAGAGAAGCGTACGAAAATTTTAGCTAAAATAGGATATTATTTATAAAGTGTTTAAGAGGGTGTTTACTTTTTGCTTAATGACCTTTTTGGTAACATTTTTCTTCTCATCTAAGATTGACTTGGTGTTTCTTTTTTGCTTATCCTAAAGTGATTTCCTGAATATGGATGGGTGTAAAATTCTACCCCTTTCCTATCTAGAACACCTTGAAAACATAACATATCTTTTCATTTTTTTTATCTTCCATTCTCATCATCATCCACATTCCACTGTCACCCTTTAATCCTTCTCACCACCAATATGTTTCTTCCTCTCGATGTCCATCACCACCGGATCTATCCCTTTTGGTCAGCGGATTTCTCGTCGGCGTTTAGTTTTTTTCCCTTAATGCTTAGTTCTTCACTCACATGTCACTTTCCTCAAAGGGTTTTGTTATTTGCTATAATTTTCAACTTTATTTAATGGTGGAATCATAGTCATGGAGAAGATGATTACCAAATAAAGGTTTTTTTTTCTAATTATTTCGGTTAAAAGAAAAAAAAAGTCAGATTTGTGTAATATACATGTTTTTGTGGTTTAGTTTTTAAATGAAAACAAAGCGAGATCTGTGTTTTAGATAAAAATAGAACATGTTTATTGAAAAAAAATTGTTTACTGAAGATCCAATGTGTATACCAGTTATCATTTGATTTTAGATATTAAATGTTAAAATGTATTTTATTAGTATTTATCAACAAGAAAGAAAAAAAACACAAAATGTCCACACAGGACCAACTACAAACAGTTAGCATTGTGCAAAAAGGAAACTTTTTCCAAACATATTAAAAAAAGAAACAGCCCCTAAGTGTCCATTATAAAACGGCACTTTAGTTTTTTTTTTTTTTTTTGATATCAAAGATGAAATTAACATTCAGACGATATAGCATCTTTCACAGCTAATGCAGTTGCACAATTTGGAACTTCGCCATCTAAGATTACATAATTAGTGCATCCCAACGCCCATGACGCTATACTATGAGCTACTTGATTCCCCTCCCTCCTAACAAACGGCCATTCACAACTATTAAAGACACGTGAGTTTGATAGTAAAGCCCAAAACAGGGTCGATATTTGTAAGGGTGTAGATTGATTACGAAGTGCGTTGACCAAAGATAAAGAATCTATTTCGAACACCACATTAGCGTAACCTCTAGTTCGAGCATGTATAGTAGCCCACCATATAGCTTTAGCTTCAGCCTCTAATGGAGAATTCGCGTAGCATTCGGACTTAGCTCCTGAAATCAACACTTCTCCGTCACTATTACGAGCTACAAAACCCAACCCCACTTTCCCAGACTGTTTTTGCCAAGCCGCGTCACAATTGAATTTAATCTTGCCCGCTTGTGGTTTCTTCCACACACCGACATGTGTAATTTGTGTCGAGCCGAACCCTCCTGAGACGTCTTTCTTGTTTGCATCGGAGTAATCTAATAGCATTTGTTTTGCCATAACTTCCGCGTCAGCTTCCCTTCTATCAATTTGGCGATGAAAATGCTTATTACGCCTTGTCCACAATCCCCAGATATCCCAACACGTAGGAGAAGTGTCCAAAATCACTCCACAGAAATCCCCAATTGTACTAGCATGAGGAGTATCGTATAGCTTTCCAAAACTACAACGATCCCACACATCCTTTGCTTTTGGGCACTAAAAAGGAAAAAAGATACACAAACTGGTGTGAGCCAGTAGTGTACTCGCACACAAACTGGCGCAAGCCATACCTGATATGATGGACATGCCACATGAGACAAACGAGTGGTATATTACCACACACAGTGCTCTAACCATACTCTTAAGCATGGTCTGTAATTTTATTAATCAGAAATGACAAGCAATGCGTCCGTTGCCTTGGAAGGTTGACTTTTTTAAGGTCAACTTTAAGAAAAGCATATGATTTTCACTCGTCTTCGAAATGGATAAGACACTTGAATACTAAAAACATCCTTTAACTAAAAGAAGGTGATTTACACATTTTATTAATTAACTTGTGCACTTAAAATATTTGTGTTTTGCCAGTTTCCTCTACATCACTTAATGAAATTTGCAAATCAAAACACAAATATCAAAAATATAAATATCATGACACAATTGATAGTGTTCAAATCACTTCTCTTAACTAAATGATAGAAATCATGTGACAATAGTTATTAGTTTGGAAATACGTAGTCACAGACAAAAACGCTATCACGACGTTAGTTTAAACATAAATTATGCATGTTTTATGCGTTATTTCTCTGACTCTAAATTTCTCTTTGAAGTGCATATTACTTTTCAAGATCAATATTGCAAGAATTTTATACTTTTTGCATTTTCATAAGTTCTAAACATTGACCAATGTAAGGTCAAAGAAAACTATCCAAAATACAATAGCACAAAATTAACCATCTGATAATTTAACAAAAGTAGCAGATAAACAAGCATCAGAAAGAATGAACAAACCAATCCGAACTCACGATAACTAAAAGCCTTTTTTAGAAGATAGATCACCGTCCGTCTATTGAGGTAAAGGACTCAGCAAATCCTGATGGGCGAGTGGGTATGCTAGTTTGAGTATTATCATTGCTTCCCATGACTGAAGAAGTGTCGTACCCGCTAAAACCCTCCAAGGCTTGCCATTTCTTGACTGCTTGAGGTAAAGTCATGTCAAGGTCAATTCCATAAACGTCATCAGGGTCTGTGGGTTCAGATGGTTTCCAAAGCTCGGCTAGGGAGGATAGAACATTGACCGCATGGCTCATGTCAGGTCTTTGGTGCGGTTCACGGGCACAACAATGGCCTGCTAGCTCTGCTACTGTACTTACACTTGCTAGAGCCTCTTCATCGTGATCAACGTCGATGGTCTGGTCAATGGCTTTTCGGAATGTTTCTTTATTTATGTGCATCCGGCGGAACCATGGTACCAAGTGGACACTGTCTTCTTGTTGTGTTTCGTCCAGGGCTCTTCGGCCCGTTATGAGTTCCATTAGGATTACCCCAAAGCTGAACACGTCGATTTTCGTCGTTACTCGCCCGGTCACTAGAATCACATGTGAAATATTCAGATTGACAAACACGAGCAAAGCTAAAATCAAATAAACAAACAAGAGGAACCACATAACGACCTAAAGTAATCGAAGCTAAAATTCTATAGATTGTTGAAGTATTATTTAAATGTAAAATACGGCACTTTTATAAATATATTGTTGACAAGAGTTCCTTGAAATTATTTTGTAAATCAATGTTTATGTAAAAAGCTTGAAACTCGTTATTTGACCCCTAAGTAATTAAATAATTGTAACCAATATCACTTTATTATTAAGAGTTTTAAGACTTAGAAGACGCAATGAATGTTTATATAACGCACAGGCAACTTCCAAACAGCCCTAAGTTGACTGAACCCCTTCGTTGATCAAGTCACTGGTCAAAATCGAGCAAGCTACACAACTACAGTTAGATATATAATGGCCATTGATGTGACAGTGATCCAGGAAAAACGGAAACAAGTCATGATGACATATAACGTATGGTAACTTCAAGAAAAATAATGAAATAAGAATGAAGACCATAAATACCTGCATATTCAGGTGCAAGATAGCCGAAAGTTCCAGCTAATCTTGTGACAAGCGAAGCTTTACCGTCAGGAGCAAGCCGAACAAGTCCAAAGTCTGCAACTTTCGCACGCATATCATCTCCAAGTAGAATGTTGGACGGTTTAAGATCTCTATGAATAAAACTTTGTTGTGCTAAACCATGTAAATACTCAACACCTCTAGCAACATCCAAAGCGATAATCAGTCTTTTAGTCCATTCAAGCGGCGTCAAATCTTCTTCTTTCCAATCAAATAAAAACCGACTAAGTGTCCCCTGAGGCATGTACTCGTAAACAAGCAGCCTCTCATTTCCATCCAAACAGTACCCAAGAAGTGCCACCAAATGCCTATGTCTAACCTTAGTTAAAACCGCAATCTCAGACTTGAACTCATCAAGCCCCTTCTCACTCATGACTCCTGATTCCATTCGCTTAACCGCAATCTTGGTTCCATCGTGTAATTCACCTTTGTAAACCGTCCCGAACCCTCCTCTTCCAAGTATGTTATCTTTGCTGAAATTATTAGTCACAGTTTTCAAAACTTGGATGGATATTACCATACTACCCGCTTCAACGATGTGAATATCACTGGGGCCACTACTTGAGTGACTAAAGTTTTCACTTGGTCCACCATTAGTACTCGAACCAGCAATAGTAATTTTCACCCCATCGCCATCTGAATTGGAATGACGAGGATGAATCACCATTGTGTTCTGATAAGGTACACTACTAGAACGCTTTCGTTTACCTCTATACACACAAACACCTAGCAAACCAGCGAAAAACACTGCACAAACACCACCAACAACCGACCCTACCACCACACCAGTATTCGAACTCTTCCCACCACCGCCATTAGACTTACTTCCGCCACCAGGTGAACTTCCAGTAGGTGCATCAGCATCAGGTGTCTTCGAAGGACCAGCTTTCCCAATATCAGCATTCCCTTCAGATTTCACCGTAACACCCGTCTTAAATTTTGGAACAACGCCATAAAGATTATTATTAGAAACATCAAGCTCAGTCAAGTTAGGCAAATCTGTAAGCTCTGTAGGTATATCTCCGGAAAGATTATTACCAGGAAGAATCAACTTTTGCAACGACGTAATTGCTGCAAAACTAGGTGAAATACTACCCGTAAGCCCCATTTTTTGAAAATTAATAACAGTAATATTCCCTCCACTCGAGCACGTTATCCCTAACCAGTTGTTTTTACAAGGATCATTCCCCTTCCAATTATCAGCAAAATTATGCGGATAGCCAAACGATTTCGCAATCACAAGCAGCTTATTAACACGATCATCACACGCCACACCCGGATCAGGTAAACAAAAACGATTAACCCCTGCTATATCAACCGCAACAGATTTACCAAAACTCGGCGTAGGCCCCTGCAACAAATTATTGGTCAAATTCACAACTTTCAAAGAAGTTAACCCCATCAACGAATCCGGAACAACACCCGTCAAACTATTATCCCTCAAACTCAAATTCTGCAGCTCATTCAAACTCAATAAATCAGGTATAGGACCCGAGAAGGAGTTCCCATGAAGCCAAACTTCAGTCAATTGAGTCATATTTTGCAAAACATCAAGCGTACCATTCAACTTAGTCCTACTACTCTGACCATTTAACCACAAACTTTGTATGGAAGAAGTCGAAAACGAGTTGGGCAAACCCCCTTCGAGATAATTAAAAGCCAAATGCAAAGTAGTAAGTCCAGCAAAAGTGTCACCAGATATAAAAGAAGGCAATGGTCCAGTCAAACTAGTATTAGTTGCTGAAAACACTTGTAAAGTAGATGCTTGTTTCAAACTCTCAGGAAAACCCCATGATTCAAAAGTATTAAAATCTAAATAAACATGCTGTAAAGATGACATACCATCAAAGAAGTCATTGGGTATAGTAGTAAAACTATTATAACTTAACAAAAGATTTTGCAACTGAGTTAACCCAGATAAACTCGGTAATGGCCCACTGAGTTGATTGTTTTGAAACTCGAGTACTTGTAACTCCGTAAGATTGTTTAAGTTATTAGGTAATGAGCCTTTAAGGCCTTGATTACCCACTTGGATCCGGGTGACCCGGTTATCTTTTGAGCAT
Source organism: Tanacetum coccineum (assembly GCA_026074375.1). NCBI lineage: Eukaryota > Viridiplantae > Streptophyta > Magnoliopsida > Asterales > Asteraceae > Tanacetum > Tanacetum coccineum. The sequence goes on along the minus strand of BQNB010015076.1, from coordinate 36,875 downwards.
TGGACTTGTTGCCAGTTACATGGGTTTGAATCAGACCAATCTAGTGCCTTTGGTGGACTTAAGTTCTTCTTTAAAGCTAACATAACAGTAGCATCATTTTCACTTGATTGTGCTTTACAAAAACAGCAAAAACTCAAAATTAAGGAAATTGCCAAAAGGGTTTTGCTAAAGCAAGGGTGAATTGCAAAACCCAGAAAGGGTTTCGTCATTTTTGAAGGGGAAGTGATGATTCAGAATTTGGGGGTTTGATTGATTTAGGGTTGAATAATTGGGGAAAAAGGAAGCTTTTAATATACGGCGGTGATGAAGGAGGAGATTGGGAAAGGAAAAGATATGGTGGAATTACACATAGTGAGTGTGTGTAAGAGACAAAGACAAAAAGAGATATATACGGTTTTATTGCAATCAAAATAATAATAATGCTATGGGATACAGTTGTCTCGATATCATGTCTTTATTTATTTTTTCAACAAGTGACGGAAATGGTACTTTAACTTATCGCAAAATGATATTCACTCCCTCAACTAATAATATGTTTTAACATAATTATAACTATATATACTAAAACCCACTAGGTCTCTTCCCGTCCGATGGACGGTTTTCTCAATACTTGATTAAAATCGTAATTTAAGCTTTATATACTATTATAGCATAATGCACACACTTTATGACGGTTAATGTTAAAGAAGTCATAAAAGAATAATGTGTTGTCTCGATCACGTGCTCAATAAATCATACGTGATACAAGTTAAAGTATATATGAAATCACTAAAAAGAAAGTTTGTGTCACTACTAAGTATAGTCTATTAAAATTTGATAATTGTAAGGATATATTATAAACGGTTTGTTCAATTAAAAATTGATATAATTTCTTCTAACTTATTTTTGTTTATTTGAAATAAGTTATGATAGAGAAAACATACATTATGTATCCAAGTATTTTAAACATACTAGCCGAGTACCCGCGCCTAACGGCAGCTATGTCTCGTTTTCGACAAAATTACGACAACCAATGATTTTCTTTCAAAAGATTGGTTTGTGGCGCCCCGTAATCCTTTTTGAGTAATTGTTTATGTGTCGGCATGGTTGAACACCGTTATTAATGTATAGCGTGGTTCTCGCGCATAGCGGTTGCGGTATCCAGTTTCGATCAAATTTTGACGGCGAATAATTTCTCGATGTGGAATAATTTTTTTGACGGCATGGTTGCATTGTTTTACTGATAACGTTGTTTAAAGTCACAGTATTTATTTAAAACTGTAACAATAATAGATTTGAGCTTTATATTTAATAGCCGAGTCTCCGTGCCTAGCGTCAATAGTGTCTAGTTTCGACCAAACATCGATTACGGATGATTTTTCGACGGCATGTTTGCATTGTTGAAATGTTTTCAAATGGCATGGTCGCATTGTTTTTTTATAACGTCGTTTTAAGATGCAATAGTAATTTGGAACTGTAATAACTATATATTCGCACGTTATATTTAATAGCCAAGTACCCGCACCTGACAACAATGGTTTATACTTTTCAACAAATTTTTATTGCATGATTTTTTATGGCATTAGTCGTTCAAGTCAATTGGAAATGTAATACTTTCGGCAAACAGTAGTTTTTTTAAAAGAAAAAAAAAGACAGATGTTAAGAGAAATAAAAAACACAAGTAAAATATATGTGATTGGTAAATGTTAGTATTTTTTTAAATGCCAATGGGGAGAAAGACATTGGGAGAGGCAATTTTCTCATTTCTTTTTCTTTTTAAAAATTTAAAAACCTATCTTTAGACTTTTTGTTTGTTATTCGCAATTTTTTCAAGTTCAAAGTATATTTTATATATATTTAGTATATATGCTGATGTAAAAATACTAAATTATGGATACTAAGAATTTTGGAAAAAGTATATCGAAACTCGGGCGAAGTGCATATCGAGAATCATGCAAAAACGTGTGACAGTGTGCAAAGTTAAAAGATGTTGTAACTATGATGTTTGTGCAAGACTTGTATAAAATGGAAAAAAATTCCAAATTTAGAGATTCAAAAACTTTTAAAATTTCAAAAAATATGCTACATTCACAAAAAGACCACAAAGAAATATTCATAAACATGAGGTGTCATGTTTTGATTGGGTTAATATAAAATAAGAGAGTGAAATTATTTGAAAAACCACCAATAAAAAAATGTCACCTCATTTTGTAGATGTTTTTTATGATTCTTTTGTGGATGTAACATAGCTAAAATTTTCAACCTTCAAACATTTTAAAATTTATAACTTATAAAATAATAAAAACTTTCATATTTTCAACTTTTTAAATTTCAAAAGTTGTAAACCTTTAAAAATTTTAAAGTGTTGAACTTTTCAAAAGGTTCAAATGATCTCGTAACATCCAAAATTTCAAAATGATCAAATTTCAAAATGATTTTGCACTGGCCAAATACCCGCGCGCTTAGCACCAACGGTGTATAGTTTTCGGAATTAATATGTCTTCCATTAGTCTCGACGGATCCGCTATTTTTAAACTGTGATTTATAGATAAGGTGTCTTATTGTCTTTCATTAATATATTGTTATCTTTGCATCCAGAAGAGAATTGTAGTAATATGTCCATGCCTCTAGTTTTAGAATTGAAAGGATAAGCTAGGTTCCATATGGGCATGCTCATTTTGTAAGGCCTACGTATGATTTAATTTGTTTTAGTTGAGTATGAGACTCGTTTTTATGAGTTTAGAATGGTCAAATCTATTCTTTTAGGGTCACAAGATCGAGACAATAGCTGCAAAGATTCAAAAGGCAAAGTACGTTGTGTGCAAAAGACTTGAAAAGACAACCCCTTTTCATCCCAGCTCTCGATACCTCAGCTTTATCATATTGGTAAAAGTAACCTTTCAATTAGAATTTCAGTTTTTGTTTTTTGTTTTAACTTTTCAATATTGAATGGATTCAAACAGAATAATCACGTACTTGGTTAATATAAGTTAAACACGAAACAAAAAGATTTGAAATTACAAAATTGGTCTATTTTAACTTTTACAAATGACAAAACAAACACATTATATTAATTCCGAAAAGACCTGAAAAAATTAAACCTATCAGGCCATAAAAATGGGGTTCAAAAACAGTTCTCAAAGCAAACAAATAGCAAAAGATACAAATCTAAAAACCAAACTTTTAGATCTAACAAATTTGGTTCAGATTTTTAATTAACAAATTCTTGACATATGCCAAGCAAACCACAAACTTTGAAATTGTCGGCTAACATATTTCAACAAAAACTAAAAGTTCATCCTTAAAAAATAGGCTCAGATTAATGTGTCTTAGCTGCAAAAAAGGAAGTTGCATTGGGAAGAATTTAATCTCGACACAATACCTTCATCCAAGTTTGCCCAGCCAAATAAAGAAAATCATTGTAACTTCAGGTTCAAATTTGGTCGTCATTGGCCAGTTAGATATTACGAGTACAAAACAAAAAATAACTATAGATCTCGCCTCATAAGATATTTGATTTTCTCATAATCGAAAACCTCACATATTTCATAAGACGTTCGAGCCTCAAACTATAGCCCATCGAACCACACAAACAACCAAAAACCACGAAGCCTAAACAAGCCCCATTAGGTCTACCAAAATTAGCTCAAATAATACCTCATTGGCTTTAAAAAGGGTCCAAATTAATAACCATAGCTCGAAAAATAGTACCATAGCTCGTAAAAACATATCTACCAAAAACAGATCTATAAAAACAAAGTCACCTCAAACAATATCCATAGCTCATAAAAACAGACAGCTTGAAAGATATATCATAAAGAGTAAATTGAAAAATATGAGATCATTGATACACATAAGCACCAGATCTTAATAAAGATCTAAACAACATACCTTAAATGATTTAAACAACAACCGAAAAACATATACCATGAAAACCAATTGAAGCCATCGAATCTATCACCATTCTTTCTCATAAGCAGTAAAAACACACCAAACCACTAAAACCAACTAAAACCACCAGAACAGCCAAGACCAACAGTCTCCACCTAGCCCACCGAGACTACCTACTGAACCATAAGATTGTGGTGACCTCAACGGACGGCGGAGATGATATCGACAGTTGTAGGGGTGTTATTAGAGATATGGATTTAGTTTAGTTTGTAAGAAAAAAAGGGATCCAGGTATTGTGTAGAGAGAGAGAGATGGGTGTGATTTTGTATTGAAAGTGTGTGTATTTTTTGGTGAAAAAAAAGGCGGAAGTAAATGGGTGGGTGAATAAGTGTTCGTGTGTTATTTGTTTGTATGGTAGGTAAGTTTATCTTGTTTTTTGGTTTGGAAATATTTTTAAGATTGGAAGTTGGTTTGATGTGTGTAAATTTAGGGTTTGATTTTGGCTTGGAAGTCTGAATCTTAAAGATGTAGGGTTGGTTTTTGGTTGGGGATATGCATGCTTTATAAGGGAGTATAGAAGTATAGATAGGTTTAGAAAAACCTAAAATCTGATATTTGGTAACTCATCACATGTGTGTAAAGAGAAATTTGCATATATAGCTCTATATAAACCTTTTTGAGATGTTTTACTAAAGAAAAGCGGAAAGTATAGAAGTAACAAATACATTTTATAGCAAAAATTTAAAGTTAAGACCCATTTATCTTGCACGTACTCTACCATCATCATTTATTATGTTTTTCACATTAATAGAAAAGATCATGACGATTGTAGTTTTTTGTTTGAGCAAATGCCAAAAATGCTCTAGTGGTCCACATTGTTGTAAAAAAGGTGAATTTCAATTTAGCCTTTTTGCGATTGTTAAACCGTACGCTTACACTGAAATCTTGACAAGTGTTTTAAAAGTATGTGGGTTTTATCATATGTCGAAGTCACAAATTATGCTAGACCAGCTGAGCGACTGTAAATATTATTTGTGCCATCATTTTTTGTCTTTTATGAAAAAATCAAAAACTTTTAAAAAGGACAGCTGATTTAAAGTTATCTAATTGCAAACTTTTTGTAATTCCTTTTACAAAAACTTCTAAAATTGTGTAAAAACGTTTAAAATAGAAAAAATAAAGGTTTTTTAATTTTTATGGTATTTTTCGAAAAAGACAAAACTAGCCGCCAGTTAAGCAAAACTTGTATCGTCGGTCTGAAAAAAGACAATGGGTCCCAACACTTTTCTAATAGGAGAATACTAACTTATCAAACATCGCATCGGTCAAACAAATCATCACTTGATCGTACAGAAAGTCACTTCGGGCGTAAAAAAAACCTCACCTATCTTCGAGACACTTGTCAAAATTCGAGTAAAGTGCCATCTCAAATAACAAAATTAGACTACTCTTATCAGTCACACCAAAACATTTCCAATCACCTTCTACATCAGCGCCGCATCAGCTTTCTCTCCGTCTTTTTACCCTCACTTCCTCTCACAACTTACACTCATCAGTCACGCCACTCTTACCGGTCAAATCACTTTTTATTTATAAAAACTAAAACTTGTATTTATAAATAAAACATTACATTAAAAATAAAAAACATCATAAATTAAACATTACGAAAAAAGGTGTTCGATTAAATCGGCACGAATATCTTGATGCGCTTGTGACGATTTGATGTGTATGATAACTCTATGACTTTGTTTATCGGATCGTAAGAGGTCATTCGGTTAATGTGCTTCCTCCGGATGTCAGTCGGGAGATATCGCCTCCTTATAGTCTTTTATTATAGTCTTTTATTATCGTATTATGTAATATGATGCATGTATACATATATTCCTGGCGTTTTTCTTTAATATACGGTCGTGAGGATTGGCTAATATAGCTCATTTCTTCTTTAGAACACAAAATGCTCATTTCACATTTTTCCTTGCCGATTCATGCATTCGCTTATACCGTATTCGCTTGTGGTCATCCTCAGCAAAATTTGAAACCAACTTAACAACTGTCGCCCATTCCGGATATATCCCATCACAAAGATAGTATCCCCAAGGGTAAGTTAGGCCGTTAGCCACAAACGGAATCTTTGTTTCTTTTCCTTGTTTAAGATCGTTGAGCAAAGGGATCAACGTATAACATTGATTTTGATGTTTGCCCCAGAAACACTAAAGAAAGCATGTCATATCCATAATTCTAGTGACGCAACAACCTCTAACAAAATGAATGAATTTGAACCATGATCACGTCTACAATATTGCTATTTGTATGCTTGCGGATAACCAAATCACTCCTACAATCAAGACTTCCTAGCAATCCCGAAAACCCATGCTTTTCTTCGTGAAACATGTATATCTTTTCAACATCTGTGACAGTGGGTCTTCATAAAAACTATGGTCCAAAAATGTCCATAATTAACCTACAAAAATGTTTAAGAGATAGACAAGAAGTTGTTTCGCCCATCTGGAAATATTCATCAAGGGCGCCAGGAACGACGTCGTATGTCAATTGACGAATTGTGGAGGTGCACATCAACAACGGGGAGGTGCCTAGTCTTCCGGTACGATCTTGCTTCTAACGAAAGAATGCACAATGAATAGTTACTCAACTATACTTATGAAAAGTTTTGACTCATTCGAAACCTCTCCACGAAACGTACCACCGGATCATCGAATGCTTACTAAAATAGGCTTGCACTAAATGATTATGAGCACCATAATGATCTCGATTATGTTGATTCTCTTCTGTTGTTTTGATTGTGGTATACAAATTGAAAACGATAATGCTCTGCTAAGAAAATTCATGTCCGAACGAATAACTTCTTTTTCCGCATATAAATCTTCAACGTCTGGGAGCATTATTGCTTCGGAATTCATACCCATAATAACTTTTGTTTAAGTTGTGTGACATTGTTAGAAGTTGTGTAAAAAATGAAGAGTAGAGAGTATAAATTGAAGTTTTGTTTATATATTATACTTTAAATGATATTTATAGGTAAATAAAATAGTAGTAGCTAAAGTTTTTTTTCTTTAACAATAAATCATACCATTGCTAATAAAGAGGACCCATAATTCTCACACAACTCGAAAAGCACCTCACTGTGGCGTGTGACGGTGAGCTCTCATGGGAGCCCTCACACTATCTATACGGGTAGCTTTGGAATTCTTTTTTTTTACAATCTGAACGATGAAACAAAACGTGGACCATTTTGAGCATTTAGTCTTTTTGTTTTTGACTTACCAATTTAGTGTATAAGTAATACCTTGAGCATGACAATTTGACTTCAATAACATAGAAATTAGAGTAAACTACATTTTTGGTCATCGTGGTTTGTCGGGTCTTTCACTCTTGGTCCATTTTTCAAAAAGGTTACGGATCCACTCCAAAGTTCGACGACCCGTAACACTTTCAGTCCAAAAATGGATTGAAAGTGAAAGTGAAAGTAGTCCAAAAATGGACCAAACTTGTTACGGGTCGTCAGACTTTGGAGTGGATCGATAACTTTTTTAAAAAATGAACCAAAAGTGAAAGACCTGGCAAACCACGAGGACCAAAAATGTAGTTTACTCTAGAAAAATTAAACATGAACTACTTTACACAAAAGGATCACAAAACTTGGTAGCACTTGATACATATAAACATTCTAGTTATCCTATTCATATTTAAATAATGAATCGAAATAAGCATCCTTTTACATAATTTTATGACATCTGCACTCCTACTATGTACACTTTTAAAATTCTCAAGCCTTCGTTCAAAATCTACAAATCCCGCCACTACACACTCACATGCTGTTTGTCACAATGATAATCAGAATAGTAATATAAGGTAAATGTACCAATTATTTTGTATCTTTAAAAAGAATGAAATGATGATGTTCATTATAATCTACAATTAATAGTTCAACAATCAGGTAGTTGCTATGCAACTTGGGGCATAACCTTATGTGAATCTACTTTTCTATGCGGCTAGTCTACAAATCAAGAACACTAAAATCTAAGATTGTTAAAGAGTTTTAGTGTACTTAATAATGTCTCAAGTGTTCTCCTAAAAACTAAGGTTAATATTTTAATTAAATGTATATTTTAAACTAACGAAACAATAGTCTAAAACCGTAAACATTTAACGTTCGTTAGCTACTATACTAAACATGATAATCTAGATATGGTAAGAGATGAGTTGTATTATTTAATTATACTCGTTGGGATATATAAATCAAGACTCTTAATAACAAAAGTAAACATAAGAAACCTAATAAACCTGATCACTTTGAACAAACGTAATATTTGGGTCAACTCAATATTTTTCGACCCATACACATTCATCCAATTTGACCATTTACCCAACCCGTCTGTTCGAACCGTCGGGGAGATGGATTATGAAAATGCAAATTCATATTCAAGTGAAAGGCAACCACATTAATGTCAACAACATAGTCTTTCCCCGAGCTAAAGGATGTGTGAATGTCATTAAGTAATATAAATGGCTAGCTAGAAGGCAACTTCAAAGTAGCAGGCAACAAAGAAGCAAATTACCTTAAATCTAATACACGTCAGCTTTTCAACATGATCAACTTGTGGCACCTTTTACAAAGCCTCATGATACAACGCCATCCCGCTCAAAAACTATGTATAAGTTCAAACACACACTTAAAAGATTGTTGTTAAATAAAGATGTAACACTATAATCTTGTGTACACCTAGGCTTGCTTATTTCAAATAGTTTTTTGGCTTAAATAAATAGGCACGTGCCAACTTGTTTACTTCAAGTGTTTATTATTGATACAATATATTTTAGCCAAAATATCATTTCTACTCATCTACTTCTTAGTTACGTTGATGCATTCAAATAAGAAATCCCTAACATCAAACATTCAACTCATAATCAATATCATCTTAGAGTATGCTACAAATATATATTTAGTAGTTACAGAACTGATGAAGAAGATACTTTTTAGCCTTCTAATTAGCCAAAAACCCTTGTAAACAAAAAGAAAGCATCTGATACTTGCAGCTCAGAAAATGTCTACATATCAAGTGTTTAAATTTTATGCTTTGGTTTTGTTTGTGATGTTTCGATACCATTGCTCAAGTGTGAGTATATAAGAAGTTTTAGTCTTTTAGCCAAACACACAAAGTAAGTAGATAAGTTAGATGAGCAAATTTAGACACACTTTAACTCATAATAAAAGATCAGTGTCATCATAGAGATAGCTATAGATAAGTGAGAATATTGTTTTTTTCTTGGTATTCAGTTTTAGCTAGCAGTTAGGGAAAGCAGTTACAGAAACGTGGTGGGTTATCCTTTTATAAATGTCTTACATAATATCAATGGGAACAAAACTCACAAGAAGTCGACACGTGTAAAAAGATGACGTAGCTATGTTAATATTGTGCCACGATAAAAGATCAGTGTCATCATAGAGATAGCTATAGATGAACTTAACTAATTCTCACCATATTGACAAAAGCAATACACTTCACTTTAGCATTTGATTTACCCAAAACCTTTATTAACAAAAAGAAATCATGCCTTACTTTTCAATCATGAAAACGTGTACATGATAAGCACTTAATTAAAAATAAATATAGTAAAACCTACTAATATATATTATAAGTAAAACTGTAACTTAGCGCAAGTCATTTAACAAATAAAAGAATCTGACTGACAACAATTGAGTTGAAAATTGTTAACCCCTCGACATGCTCATCTATGTTAACTGCATAACAAAATCTAATTTTTTTATAATCTACTAACTGGACAACCACCTTCAAACCCAAGAGCTCGTTAAATATAAAAATAACATACCCGGTCTAGTTTCTAGCTCTTATTTAGATGCATGATGATCTAATGCAACAACCACCTAATGTAGAAGCTCTCTAACACTTCTCCCCTGCTTTAAGACGCAAGAACAGATGTGGTGTGAGTGATCAAGATACTTAATTGCTTGGTGGTGGTCTATGGATCACCTATAAAATGATGAATAATGAACATGACAGCAAAAAAACCCACTAAAAATGCTTAGCTCTAACATGATAATATGCCCTAGAAATAAAAAATATATCAAACTCATATGGAATGCTTTGCATGATGATTTACAAAAAAATAGATAACGTAATTATCTTGTAGCAGCTTGTGGAGTGTCAACTCAACCTACAAAATAAGCATGATAAAAAATGAAAAAACCCACTATCGGCTCTAGATAAGAATAAGATTCATTCATTAATCTACGTTATCATTATACTGAACATAGACAATAGTAGAAGTAGAGTACTTAAAGAGAGTATTAGTCTAAAACTATTAAATATCAATATAATCCATAATCATAATAGTCAACACGAAAATGTTTTTTTTTCTATGACTGAGCTTTCCATTCGATGCACGACCGAGGGAATCATTTATGCAAGAACTTCACTTCCATAATGATCACTCGGAATGACACTGCTATCATCTACAAACTTGGTTGTTCGTCACTTCATCATTGGGTCCAATTTGTAGTTTAAAATTTGACAATCTAATGAAAACATGACATTGATCTTCATTTCTTATTTTATTGTAACCCAAAAATTATGTTAACTACTCTAAAATCATATAGGACAATATGTAAGCAATCTTGTTTGTAAGATACTGAACATAAAGTGCAGATGTTAAAAGCAATTTATTAGTCATTTCCATTATGCTAAAACGTAACAAAAAAAAGAATCATTATTTATACCTCCTCTTGTCAATTTTTTATCCTTACCAAACAATATCATTTGCTAAGCCTATTCCTATTCTCTGCATTTCCTTTCTCTTTCTTGAGTCCATTCTAATATGATTCCTCGTACCAAACATCCCCTAATAGGAACCTAAGCGTGGAATGAAGGTTGTTGCTAAAGTGAATAACTTGTACGTTTAAGATCTTACCAACATGCATTGTTAAAACAATTACGACTGAATTGTCCATTCTAATACATGCATTGGACACATTTATCTGTGGCCTTGTGTGCTAATTTTTCATTATTTTACCAAGTTAACACTTTTAGGAGTAAACATAACCCAAATTGACCCATTGATATATAAGTTGGTTGAAATTCTCACCATGTCTAATTTTACCAATTCTCAACCTATTTTGAACAACATAAGCATGCACTAACATAAACAAAATAGTAAATTTGCCGGTTGCTATCGATAATGCAGCCATGAGCTTCAGTTCTTGAGCCTCACTTTCCGAAGAGAAGACTATGACCACATTGTTAGCCTGGCAAAAATTTGTAGATAACAACTTTAAACGGAATATTTACATAAAGTAAAAATCATAACTTTAGCTAACAAAAAAAAGAATCAACAATAGAGCCTTTTGATGCCCTAACTAAAGACAACAAAAGTTCCGTATTACATCTTCCAATAATCTAATAGTTTTATAAAGATAAATCATTAGTTAGCATATAACTGTATCCTCATCATCAACATACATATATCCTTTTTGTTGTCAAATAGGACACATAAACAAAATGTAAAGCCGAATACATAATCCATACAACAACTAATCTCTCGATGTCCAACATTAGCCACGGCTTCCTGCGTAACTCCATTAAAGACAAAGATATGATTAACATATTAAGTCCACACATATATTTAGTATTAACATTACAAAGCCGAGCATCTCCAAACAAAATTTAAATGCCAGGAATAGATCATGGTTATTGTAAATATGTTATCAACGAATATGTTCAATTCATACTGCTTTAATATCATGGTATTATTAAACATTTTTGTGAACTTAACAGTTGAACGAACAACCACCTAGACCTTGGATTTTGCATTAAAAAAAATCATACTATAAAGTTAAAACCACAGAGCAAGGATCTATCATATGGATACATTATTTTCATAACTTTGATAAATTCCATTAATTTATGCATTTCATCAAACACTTAGTATGCATATAAATTGAACCAACTATACGTGCACCACAGTAACTCAAATTTATAATGAATTATACAAAGAAAATCCATACCGTCAAATGGTTAAACCGCTAATCAAGATGAGCAATGTGCATTTTTGGAGCGTGGCACAATGAGACAGAGACTAATCTTCAATTTTATAATCAAAGACACGACACTGATTGAAACAAAATCTTAATAGTTTTTTTTTCTTGGTATTCAGTTTTAGCTAGCAGTTGGGGAAAGCAGTTACAGAAACGTGGTGGGTTATCCTTTTGTAAATGTTGCAAAATATCAGTGGGAACAAAACTCACAAGAATTCGACACGTGTAAAAAGATGACGTAGCTATGTTAATATTGTGCCACGTACTCTTTTATTATCCTGTATTAATGATGTTATAGAATAGATAGATAGATTTAGGTTTATCACATAATTGCTAGAGTGAATGGATCCGTTTGGTTGACACCTTTTGGCTTTGGATTCAACTTTAGATGACAAAATAATTGTTTGTTTCAAACCCCAAGAATTAAAATTGGGTATCATGCCCAATGGTTTCACACTTTTTTAATACTTATAAGATAAGTGGGTTTTCATTTTTTGTGGGCCCAACTTTCAATTTCTCTCTTTTCTAACAATACTATTTTTTATTTTAATAAAATTATAAAACATTTATTTGATATTTAATAATATATTTTATCTCTCTTCATTTATTTTTATTAAATTCAAATTCAAACCTTAATCTGAAACCAAATCTAAATCCAAATCCAAATCTTAATCCTAAACCCATCTAAAAACCAAACGGACCCTATGAAGATTTTATTATTTTAATTCACGTGATCCTTTTTTTATCACTTAGAATTAGAAGTGATACAGCACACATGTACCAAAAAATGACACAAACAAAAAACACACACCTCGTAACTTTTTTCTCTCTCTAAAAGTGGTCGGTTTTGGTGGTTTTGTGGCAGGAGTGTTGCGATTGTTATGGTTTCGTTCTTTTCATGTTGTTTGATTTAAGTTTGTGTTCTTCAATTGTCTAATTTAGGGTTAGTGGGGTTCGGGTTTTGTGATTTTTGTTAATTATTAGTTTTGTGGTGGGAGTGTTGCGATTGTTAAGGTTTTGTTATGTTCATGTTGTTTGATTGAAGTTTATGTTGTTCAATTGTCTTAATTAGGGTTAGCGGGGTTAGGGTTTTGTTATATTAATGTTGTTTGATTGAAGTTTATATTGTTCAATTGTCTTAATTAGGGTTAGTGGGGTTAGCTGTTTTGTATTTATGCGGTTATTTTATACTTGAAATGGTTGCTGAAATTGTTGTTGTTTTTGGTGATAAAGTCGTTCTTAAGTGACTAAATGTTTTTCCAATTTTGGTGTGCACCTTGAGTCATCAATTTGTTGCCCTAGGTTTGTTTTCATCCGTGTGTTGGTTTGTGCTCATGTCATACGGATATTATACGGTTAGGAATACGTGAACCTACGGGGTCACACACGTATACACTTAGATATCGTTCTATTAGTGTATATATAATAATATAGGTGTATATTTATTATATATATATTTAATACTCGATTAATGTATATAATAATATAAGTGTATATTTATTATGTATATTAATGTTCGAACGATAGAATACTAAACGGTCGTTAATTGTTTGTGTTACGAATAATTAACCGTTAACCCCTTAATTAATATGTAAATGTGCACATGTAATTAAATAGTCAAAATATCAAACTTGAGGGGGTATTTTGGGTTATGGGGGGCCGGTCAAAAAGAAAGAAAAGAAGGGGGTGTTTGTGTCAAGTTTAGGTAGCTTTTTGCCAAAGCTAACTAACCATAATCCTAACACTATAAATAGAGGATTCCTAAACCTCATGATTTACCCCATCCCTCACTTCTCTTCTCTTGATTTGATTGAACGAAACAAACACCCTTAGGGTTTTGGTTTTTTCGATTACTTCTTGTAGTATTCTCTTTATTGTTGGTTCGTGGAACTAGCATTCAGGTGATATTGGTCGACGTGTAGTGTGGATACATTCGGGTGATATTGGTCGCATGGTATTTATAGATACACATGCGTATACAGAAGAAGCTCCAGTTCTTCACATAGCTTGACTGCTATTCGGTACATTTTTCCTTTATGTTTTTTTGTGTTAATTATAAGTGATATATGTGTTTAATTTCCGATGCGTAGCTCGTAGAATATTAGTGTAATATTATGGTTATTTACATGACCAGTTCCAACAGTGGCATCACGAGCCATGTTATATAGCTTTGTAATTACAAAAAAACGTAAAAAAAACATGTAAAAATCGCATCGTTGGGTTTATTTCTTGCCTTTTATGTGAACTATTTTAGGAAATTATTTAGTACAAATATTTTGACCTAATATGTCACATAAAATACGGAAATAAAATATGCTGCATATTTTGTGAATATCTCTTGCCTTTTTTATGTGTAACCTAATATAGAAAATTATTTAGTAAAATATTTTTGTCCTAAACAAGATTTTGATACCCGCGCTTCGCTGCGGCGAGTATTGTATAAAGCGTTTTTATTTCCAAGCAAATAAGCATCTAACTAACAGAACCACTTTAGACTAATAAGAATTTAGTATTAATGTATATTTTTATTTAATTCAAAAGGTTATAATAGTCAAAACACATTTTTATTTTCTTTTTGAATTTTTTAATTAAAAAATGTTTTTTTAAACCCCTAAATTTTTGGAGTTAAAAAAAATATTTTTTTAGTTTAATATATTTTTTTGTCAGCATACCTGTTTTTCGAAATTCCAGTGCATATGTGTTTTTTATACAAATGTAAATTGAAATGAGTATATAGAGAACAATTGTTAAAACTTACAATGGGTTTTGTTAAAAAAGATAATTGCACATATGTTTTACCATATAATACTTTAAGATTCAAAATTTAGAACCAAAGAACTTCAATATTATGCATAAATTAAAATATCATATGAAATACAATTCAAATACGAATGTCTAAATTAAAAAAGAAACACAATTTATTGATTTTACATGTATGCACTAATAATATTTAACACAATTGGATTTGACGTTTTCCCTATATTTACATGTATTTCTTCTTGTTTGACACTTATGTTTTTTGTATGTACATGTATTTGCGTTCATCAACGTACTCTTATGTATCATGCTCCACTTGTCTCTTTACATCTTTATCGTGACCGACTTCTCTTTATAAAGTAGGTACTCGTTGAAGACACATACGCACTCTTTATACTAGTCATGTCCTTATCTTTATCAAAATTGTTACACCTGAAATTACAAACTATAGTTATTTTAACAACTAGGTACAGGTATGCACACTTACTTTTAATTTTAAAAAAATTGTTAATATAAAGCGAAAAGCATAAAACAATTATTAACATATCACCATAAATCCATAACATATATGAACACTTACTGTTACATATATGCTTTATATGTACAAATTGACCACATATATGCACACTTACTGTTGCGTATATGCTTTACATGTACAAATTGACCAAACAACATATTATCACAAACTTAAGATGACAAACACAATATGAACTTTACTAGATGCATCTCCAAAAATAAGTCCATGTCTGACTTAAATTTGTTTGTATATGTTTTACCAAGATGTTCTCAATTTAGCTACTCACTTCTAAATAAAAAAAAATCAAAAGATATGCACCTAGCTTTATTTCAACAATACGGACTAAATGAACTTACTAAATACTAATTGTTCATATATAATGTTTGCAACAACAAATATTTCCAGCACCACTCTAATATTATCACTCTAATATTATCAATTAGAAAGTTGTCATGAATTGCAAACTATAGGCCTAACCAATTGCGATATAAGAATAAATAAAATGAGCATCCATTATCCGTGCTACATAATCACAAAACAAACTACTCACAAGTCACAAGGCATTTTTTATCACATTAGTTACATTTAAAAATGATATAAAACAAAACAAACATAAAAAAACTCAGATTTGCAACTGAATAGAAGAATTAAAAAGTTTCTAATGCTCACCTGTACTTTTCTTCGTAAAACAACCAAAACCACGATAGCGGCTTTTGGAAAAAACCGACCAGTTGAATCTGTGTGTACATATACTAAATCAGAAACCTAAAAGTTGGCCAGTTTATCAAGGAGATCAAGACATTGTATTAACCCGAAAACTCTTGGTTCGGTCTCGTCTGTAAAAAAAGCAATACTTATAGAATCACCTTGTAAAAAAAGATACCTCATCTTTCACTAATGAAATGGAAATTTATATAAATTTTTCAACGAACTAATCTAAGGCATCTAGCTAACTAATCAACAATATTGTCATTTTTTTACCAACGAACCTTAATTTTTATTTCCTAAACATCATTTCAAATCTCAAAAATATACTTTGCACCTGTTTTTGATTCAAGGAGAGATCACATAAAAAAGATTCTCTTCAGTTCTTCTTGAGATCTTAAAAGCTCTCGTTTGAGATTCTTTTGTTCGTCTTTCACGTATTCTTCTTGGATCTCGATGAATTCAATTTGACGTGATAGCGGTTTTGAGACGTCTTTAGAGAGTCGTCTTGTGTTTGGATGGGGGAAGGGTTTGATTGGTTTGGGATCGAGTACCATAGATGTCTTTGGCTGTAATTTTTTTTCCAGAACAATGGTGGGTGGTTAGATTTGCATGGGTGGCTATTATGGTAAAGTTTGTGTGTGTGTTTGTGTTTTATGATCTGCTTGCACCGTTTGTTTTTTCAATTTTGTTAAATGAATAAACCTCAATTCATAAATTTGTAAACCCATAAACCACATACCTGCAAGCGTCTCTGTATTTTTGGAGTTAAAGCTAGCACCGAGGTTGGTGCGTGTGTTGTGGTTTAGGATCATCCGACTCACAAAAATAGGGATCACGGTTCTGGATTAAAGATATCAAAAAAAGTGTTTGTGGGTGGAGAGTTTTTTTATCAATGAAGGAGGAACATATTTGGTGGGGAAGAGACACACGCATCTGATTTGTTGGTTTTGTACGTGTAAAATTGTGTAAAGTGAGTGAGATGGGAGGTAAAAGATGAGTCATCGTGTAGATTGGATAATATTTTAATAATAAAATTACTGTTCACTCGATTAGTAAATTATTATTTGTTAGTTACTGTTCATAATGTGAGACAAATCACTACCATAAATGTTATTATGTATAATATCACATAAAAATGGAAACAAAATATGTTAATGTTTTTACATTATTTTTATACATTGTTGTTTATTTATCATGTATAAATTGTCAACCATGGGTTACGTGCATGTAAACCATAGTTATTAAGCTTAATATATATAGTATGCGTGCTTTTTATGTGGTATGAATGAAATCATTACGTGAATTAATTGGTTAATTGCCAAAGTAAGAAAGACTTTTGTTGAATTATTGTTTTAATTGCGTAAATGATATATGTTTAGTTTGATTAATTGTTTGAATTGGTTTTGCATGATTATATTTATGGCGTTCTATATATATATATATATATATATATATATATATATATATATATAATATGCAAAAATGATTTTCAAAAATTAATATGGACTAAAAGCACATGATTAAAATGCTTATTGTATGTATATTGATATGCACACTTTGCTAAATCATGGGCTATATACGTAAACTTGCTTGAATCCTTGCAAACGTTCTATAACGCATGGGTTTAGTGGTTTCCGCAAGGGAACCCGCGACGAAACAACGCAAGAATAAACATTTTACATAAACGTTTCAACAATATTTTAAGTATGTCGTAATCGTTACTAGGGTTTGATTATTTCCCGTGGAGAATTAATCTTATCCGTAGTAAGATCGCTTATACATGAAAATATTGTAAACATGATAACCCTAATTTTATAAATGGCATGTGGTTTATAAAATTATGGGATTTCTATTTATAGAAATTCTAAAATGAAAATGGAAATGTTTTAAAAATACTAGTGTTATAAGGATGTATTCATGCTTCCTTATACACAATTTTGGTAAACTCGTTTTTATTAAATATTATACCCTTAAAATTAAGTCATTTGACATCTAAGTATTGTGACACCCCATAAATTTCAAGCCAATATTTTTAACCGTTTCCGTTCAGTATTTTGAATTTTATAAGTTCCGTGTAATTTTTACGTTTAGCCGGGAAGTTGTCCCGCGTATATCTGAAAATTCGTACCGGAAGCATTCCTGGTTGCCATTTGTCGCAATCTTTCGACATTAGTCGCGTTTTTACGTTTCAAGTTGATATTTGAATTTTCAGAATTTTTCGTAAAGTTTTTACGTGTTTTCAGTATTTGCGTGTTCCGTGAATAACAACTAGTATTGTGTGTGCATGGAAATATCTAGATATTAAATCAACCACCTTGCACGAACTCTCTAATTTTTGTGAGATCAAATTGGTCCCCCTTTTCCCTTGTCCCCTTGCGTCGAACCCCACCCTACACACACATACATCCAAAATTTGAAGGCTTACATATTAAGCTATGCTCATTCCATTTCATATTCATTTCATTCATTCACAACCAAAAACACACACACTCATCTCTCTTCTCTCAACGCCAACAAACACACACACACTTTCATTATTTTTCAATTTTTGATCAAGATATTGTATTCGAGTTTGAGTCGTATTGATATTCGGGTAGTTTTAACACAACGTTTGGGTTGTATTTAGTCTCTAATCACCTTCTCATCATACAAAAGAAAGACAAGGAAAGTGATCGTGGTTGTTTTTATGTAATAAAAATTGTGTCTACCAAGCTTAAGGTGTGTTTCGGCTTAATGATAAGCTCTTGAAGAGCTTATTGGGCTTATATTATGGTTCGGCCCACAAAGAAAAACAACATGGAAGTTTGTTCTAGCTTATTTTGATTCAGCTTATATATTCTAGCTTATTTCATTGCTTATTTTGATAAGGGCAAGAGTTTAAGCTTATTTGGCTAACAAATAAGCCCACCTATGCAATTGGGTTAGTAGTGCCAAACGAACCTCGTCCCACAAACAAAGCCCAAGCCGTGGGCTTAAGTAATTAGCTACATGGTTTGGCTTATTTGTCTTGGCTTACGAGTGGCTTCTTGATAACTTATTTATGAACCAATAGCTTATTTGAATCCTTTTCGACTTAACAGGCCTAATAAATAAGTCCGGATGAGCTTAATGGTTTCGGCCCAACAAGTGAGCCAAAACCATAGCTATAGGCCCACGTTTGGCTTATTGGACTGATTAGCTTGGCTTATTTGAGCTTATTGGTATAGCGTTACTAATTAGTCAGTGTGCTTATATTACTTATAACGTTTTTGCTTATACGACTTAATGGGTAAGCTTAAACCTATTATTGGTTTAACGGGCCACGGCCAAATATGAGACAACCACCACGGACTTAGGCCCCACGTTGTAACTTATGATAAGTCTCGTGTATAGCTTATTTGGTAATATCCAAACTTGGATACTAAACATTTGCTTATTTTGCGACATTTTCGTCTAATGGATAACAATTAGGCTTATTGGGCCCTAAAAGTCCCAATAAAGGTTGGGGTTTTCCAAATGGGGTTTTCCCCCGGCTTAACTAATAAGGGATTTGGTAGTATAGTAGATTGTGGATTGCAAAATGTATCTTTGAAAGTAATTTGGAATTTATTTGAATAAAGTCTACGACTTGGAAAACGTGTAAACACGAACGGGTCATGCCGAAATTTCTATAAAATCTATACACTTAGAAAATATTTAGAAAACATTTATTATAAAAATATCATGACTACTTATAAGGGAATTAGTATAATTTCCGAAATATATATATAATTATTTGAATTATAAAAAGTAAAAATAATATATTTTAATATTACAACTACTTTATTTTCTGTCACACATTCCAACCCAACAAATACGATCACGATAACTGTGCAATTTATTAGAAAACAATAACTAAGAGAGATTTTGATAAACTCTTATGCGTTTTTACTAATTTCCTTATTATCCCAATTCAAAATCAAACCTATATTACTTAGGTCGTGTTCGAGTACCATTGTTCGATTCCATGTGATCTTTCTTCTAGCCTTTTTACTACTTCACTTCACCAATCAAGGTGAGTTCATAGCCCCACTTTTACTCGTTTTGAATAAATGTTATACAAATTTAGGATGAGAAACATCGCTTGTTATCTTAAACCGGACACAAATACTTTACGTTACCTTTCTTGTTTACGTGTTGCCTAAGTAGCGAATAGACCACTGATGCCTAAACTATCATGAACTGTTAATTTCTTAACCGACCGATTGGTTAAGTAAGCGCGAATGTTATAAATAGATCTATTGGGACTAATTATCCCTATTCAGGTAAGTAGCACTTACTATCCACTGCACTCTAATAAACGGATATATACCATGTCAGACTTCGTTAGGTGATCTTGGACCACGATACCTGTAGGCAGAAAATTCAATTGTGCATATAAATATGCAACGTGAATTTGAGTCTTACGGTGTCATTATCTTAGTGGCAACTAAATACCTTTATGTGAAGTTATACTGTTATAACTAAACCCGCAATGCGATTTGAAATCTTGTGGTCCACTATAACTACGTTTGAATTAAATTTATAGATTCACCAAAAACCAATTAGTTGACGTAGTTTTAAGCAAATTGTTTCTGAGTTTCTAGCTTGGATTTTTTAAGGTGTATTTATTTGGAATCAAATGTGCAAATGTGGCATCGACGACTGATATTCAAGACTATTTTAACCTACTCGTTGTCTTATGTCAAAAATTATTATTAGCTATATCCGCTATGTTTTAATTTCTTTAGAAATGGTTTGTAAGACTTAATTACTTTTAAATTTATGCAACGAGTTATGACTTTTCCTAAAATGTACCCCTTTAAAGGTCATTTTCTATGCTTTGTACTTGAGATATGTATGACGTCACGCCCTCAGACATGTATTCCATTTAGGCCCCGTTTGGGGGTGTGACAGATTGGTATCAAGAGCCAAGGTTATAAAGAACCAAGTAGTTTAACGAGGTCTGGTCTATAACCAGTATGTGATCCCTACGTGAATTAATTGTGCCCTTACGTGATCCCATCTTTCCTTACGTAAATAATAATTATAATGTTATTATTTTACATAACCGATAATTTCATATCGCTCCATATAATTTGCATAATGTATTTTACCTTGTATTATATCTATTTAGTTTTCCCCTGCATATACATGGTTGATATAAAGGGATTTATATGAACTATTGCTTGTGCAGGTCATGGCTTTTTCTGTCATCTCGATTTCTTCGGACTCATCAGAGGAGAGCGTAGGGACGTCCGCTACTCGAGTTATCTTGTTCGGCACGATTCCCACTACTGTTCCAGCCACTGCACCTACTATTGATTTACCCATCATTCATGATGACACTCCACTGATACCCACTATTTCACCCATTGTACCCACTATACCACCTATTGCTCCCACTATTTAGTACACTTCCCATTCATTTGAACTAATTCCTTTGACAGTGACACTCCTGATACACAACCATCGCAGAACTCATATGAGGTTACTGTTGCTCAGTGGAGGAGCCGAGTAGCAGCAAGCTCATCACCACCATCACCACCTATCCGTTAGATTTTACCCGCACTACCCAAATTACCCTACCGACCAGCTATTCTTATCTTACCGAGACAGCCGATTCCTGTTGGTCGACCCTATCATACCCAGCCCAATGGGGTACTTAAGATATTGACTGCCAAGAAGAGTGTTGGATCATTACCTACTTACCGATTTGCATTAAGATATTCAGCAGATTACTCTTTATTGGATCATTTCACCTCAGATGACTCATCACGAGATTCTATGTTAGATTCTTCGTCAAAGACTTCATCAGATTTTCATTCAGACACTTCATCCTATTCTTTTGCGAGACATTCTTCATTATGTCATCCTATATCAGATTCTCTTTGTGATCCACCGACTGCTATTTCTGCGAGGCCATATCGCAAGAGATGTAGGTCCCTTACTACATTAGTACTCGTAGCTTCGCTCGTACTTGGAGCTTTATCTCCGGTAACGTGATTACCTTGATTAGCTATGCCTCGTAAGAGGATTATGGATTTCGATTACCATGTAAGATTTTGAGGTTAGTTCAGAAGAGGGTTATGTGACATATGGACCTAGAGAGATGTTGTTTATGATTGATGTTAGGATAGCTATGAAGCCTACACCAAGCCTGATGTTGAAATCTGATATCCAGGCATGATATCGATGCTATGCATTGTGTTGCTAATGATACTAAGACTGCTTAGAGGGACGAACGTTAGAGTTGAGGTTGAGACTATGGCCGAGGAGGAGGCCGAGTCTAGTGTGAGAGGTACGATTAAGATTGGGGTTGATCGAGTTACCTCTGTTGTTTTCAGAGACACACTAGCCTGTTAGAGGAGGATTCTCTCCTGAGTTAGTTAGTGCCGATGGATCTTTAGAGGTTATGCAGAGAGGTTTGGACGTGGTCATGCAGGAGTTGTATGATCACATGGTAGAGATTACGATTCATAGGGTTAAAGTCATCGAGAGTGTCCAAAGAGACTAGGGACATAGGATTGTGGCGACTAGCAGCAAAGCGCTGCCTAATGTCAGATAGATTGGTACGTTGGGGGGGGAAAGCGAGAAACGTGAGACCAGAGGCATGTTAGATGTTGATAGGCAGAGAGTTAATCATCTTTCGACGTAGTATGTCGTAATGTTAGAGGATTGAGGCAGATCCGCCGATTTTGATTTTATAATCGTGTGAGGATCGGGAGGCTTAAGACTTACGTTATGAGGCATTTGGAATATTGCTCCTAGATTTTGTTCCGTCATCATTCGTGTATTGATCGGTAGTTTTGGAGTAGTAGTAGCGTTAGCGATTTGTAGAATCTTACCTTATAAAATAGTGATGAAATCGGCTATAATTCATTTATTAAAATCATTTTCTAATATCTATGTATATGTATATATTCGAATTCCGTGTTTTCCTTATCGTTTGCGTAATTTGCTATTATTTACTTGATAGTGGCCTTGTCAATGTATTTAGGTTAATCTTGATTTTTTCATATTAAAGGATTAAATCATTCCACCCTGTTTAAGGTAATTTCATCTTACCTAAGATCTTACCATAATTATTATTTTTGGTGATGTAGAACAATGCTGACTACTACACTTTCTGGAATGACCCAAGATGCGATTAATGAGTTGATTGCCAAGCGTGTGGAAGAAGCTCTGAATGCGTATGACGCTGCCAGAAACCCCAGAACCAAAACAGGAATGGAGGATGACCAACAAGACGACAATGTCGAGGCCAATGTTAATAATGGAAACGGTAACAGGAATGGGAATGGAAACCCCAATGCAAACAACGGAGGAGTTGTACCCGTTGCTCGAGAGTGTACCTACCAGGACTTTGTGAAGTGTCAGCCGCTGAACTTCAAAGGAACCAAAGGAGCGGTTGGTTTAGCCCGTTGGTTTGAGAAAATGAAGAAAGTGTTTCATATCAGTAATTGCCCACCAAGATATCAAGTGAAGTATGCATCATGCACCTTGTTGGATGGTGCATTGACTTGGTGGAATTCTCACAAAAGGATAGTTGGAGTTGATGCTGCTTATGCCATGACGTGGAAGGCACTCATGAGGCTAATGACAGAGGTGTATTGCCCTAGGAATGAAATCCAAAAAATGGAGACAGAATTGTAAAACTTGACAGTGAAAGGGAATGACCTGACTGCTTACAAGCAGAGGTTCTAAGAGTTGACTCTGTTGTGCACTAAGATGGTCCCGAAAGAAGAGATCAGGTTAATAATTACATGGAGTCTTTTTCGGATAACATACAAGGGAATAGTAATGCTGTTTGAACCAACCTAGACCCAGGAAGCAATTCGTATTGCCAAAACAACCTAAGGATCAGAAGTGAAGGGTTTACATTAACAAGAATGAATGGAACAAAAAAGGTACGACAATAACTTAAGAGATCAATCATGGAAAACATAACAAACCCTTTTAAGAGGTAGAACATTAAGGTCCATAATGTCCAAGGGCTTATAACGTCGGGAATAATGTTTGAAAGAAAAAAAGAGGGATGTTGGAGCCATTGCCATACTCAACAAGTGCATATTGCACTCGAAGGCCAGTGTACGATGAAGTGTGTTAACTGCAAGAGGGTTGGTCACATGACCAGGGATTGTAAAGCCGCAGTTGCTGCTACCCCTTAGAGGGCCCTAGGTTGAAATCAACGGGAAATACTTGCTATGAGTGTGGAAGACAAGGATATTAAAGAAATGAGTGTCCCAACTTGAAAAACCAGAACCGTAAAAATAAGATAGGGAATAAGAATGGGAACAATGAAGCTAAGGCGAGAGCTTATGCAATCGGAGGAAGAAGAGCCAACCCCGATTCAAACGTCATCACGGGTACGTTCCTTCTTAATAATCGTTATGCTTCTATGTTATTTGATTCGGGTGCCGTTAGAAGTTTTGTGTCAACTACCTTTAATGCCCTGCTTGATGTTATCCCATCCACCTTAGACACTAGTTATGTAGTAGAATTAGCTGATGGAAGGAATTTCAGAAACAAATGTGATACTTAGAGGTTGCACAATAGATTATTAGATTACACATTCGATATTGACTTAAATTGCTATGTAGAACTAACACGGTAGTTAAGACATCATTTTTTGGATGTATTGTTGGTGAAAAATACTACCGGTAAATCGTTTTTGTGACGAGAAGATCGTTCGTATTCCTTATGGAGATAAAGTGTTGATAATCGAAGGCGATGGATGTAACGGTGGAAGTAAGTCGAAGTTGAGTATCATCTCAGTATACCAAAACTCAGAAGTACATCCAGAAGGGTTGCCAAGTTTACCTAGCACAAGTTACGACAAAGAAGATTGACGACAAAGAGTCGGGAGAGAAACGATAAATAAAAAGAAACAAAAGCAAATTAAAGGATCTTGGTTGGAGGAAGAAGGAGGACGTGCTAATTGTCACCGGATTTTTTCAAGGTCTTCCATAAGACCCTGCCCTTGATAACCACCTAGTCGAACAAGTCGAATTTCAATCGACTTAGTCCCCCCCGGTCTGCACATGAAGCAAAGCGATCCCTGTACCGTTTAGCACCGACAAAGATGCAAGAGTTATCCATTTAATTGCATGAACTTACTGACAAGTGAAATATAAGACCCAGTTCCTCTACCCTGGAGCTCTGGTTTTTAGTAGTTAGGAAGAAAATATGGGATCTTTTCGGATGTGATCGACAATCGTAAACTAAACAAACTTACTATAAGAACCATACCCATTTGCCACTTTCGTAGAATTGACAATTTGTTTGATCAACTATGCAAGGGTACATAGAGTCTACTCATAAATCGCGACATGAGGTCTGGTTTATCTCCAACTCAGATTTCATGAAGAGGATATCCAAAGACGTCATATAGTTGAACTCTCTATGAGAAAATCCAACAGTTCCACAATGCCATTAAGACGACCACCACACACAACGTATTCATGGATCTGATGAATCCGGTGTGCAAATCGTATTTGATAAATTCCTGATCGTTTTTCCCCAACGATGATATAAATTGATTTACTCCAGAGAAATAAGAAGGACATGAAGGACACCTATAAGTTGATATTGAGGTTACTTAAGGAGGAGAAATTATTCGCCAAGTTTTCCAAGTGTGAATTCTGGTTATCGAATGTGAAATTTCTCGGTCATGTGATTGATAGTGTAGGCCATTCACTTTGAGAACCTTGCCAAATGAGTCAGTCAAGGATTGGGGGTCGTCACCCAATACTCAACTAACTTCATTAGTTTTTTAAGGGCTTTATTGCCAGTTACAACCGACAATTTCTTATCAAAGGTTTCTCAAAAATCGCTAGGCCTATGATGAATTTGACTCAGAAAAAGCGTGAAGTTTGATTGAAGAGAAAAAGAAGAAGCTGCATTTCATCTATTGAAAAATAAATTATGTAGTGCGCCAATTTTGGCTTTACCAGAAGGAAGTGAGAACTTTGTGGTCTACTGTGATGCTTCGCATAAAGGGTTGGGCACAGTCTTGATGCAAAGGGAGAAGTCATAGCTCTACATAAACGCCAACTCAAGGTTCATGAGAAGAACCATACCACACACGACTTAGAGCTTGGAGCGGTAGTGTTTGCCCTGAATATGTGAAGGCACTATCTGCATGGCACGAAGTATGTTGTGTTCACTGATCACAAGAGTTTGCAGCATATTCTAGATCAGAAAGAGTTAAATATGAGACAACGTCTATGGTTGGAATTGTTAAGTGATTAACGACTGGTAAGATTCGTTACCACCTCGAAAGGCGAACGTAGTGTGGCAAGGACGCCTTAAGCCAAAGTAAAGGATTAAGTCCACTACGCGTTCAACCTTAGTGATGACTAATAGGATTAAACCACTCAAAGCAAATTCTGAAAGCTCAAAAGCCGAAGCTGGGAAGGAAAGAATTTCATAGCTTAAGAACTACATGGTATGAAATTAAACTTGAACCTCGTACTTGACTGGAACTTCAGTCCTGAACAACCGAGTGGGATATTCCGGGTTTTTACGACTTGAGAGCTGTATTATTAATGCACTAGTCGCATAAATCAAAGTATTCCATCCACATGGATCCGGAAAAGATGTATCAAGATTTGAAAAAGATGTATTGGTGGCCCAACATGAAGGCAGAGATTGCCACCTATGTTAGCAAGTGTCTAACGTGTGCCAAGGTTAAGGCCAAATATCAAAAACCATCTGGATTATTAGTTCAACCAGAGATTCCCCAGTGGAAATGGAGAACATAACGATGGACTTTATGACAAAGTTTCCAAAGACGGCTACCGGTCAAGACACAATTTGGGTAATCGTTGATCGTCTCACTAACTCTGCTCATTTCCTACCCATAAGAGAGGACGACTCATTGGAAAAGTTGGCAAGATAGTATCCGAAAGAAGTGGTTTCAAGACATGGAGTGTCAGTCCCCCATTCATCTCCGATCGAGACAGCAGATTCGCTTCACACTTTTGGAGGTCTCTTCTCCAAAAAGTATTAGGTACAAAACACTACTGTATATAGTACACTTATTCACCCCGCAGACTGATTGTCAAATTGAAATGACCATACAGTTACGTTAAAGAACATGTTTACAGCATGTTGCTTTGATTTCGCAAAAAGGTTGGGATAGACATTTGCGTTGGAAAATTCCTTTTATCAACAACATTTACCATACAGTATTAAGGCTGCAATCCATTTGAGGTGTTGTTAGAAGGCTAAAGTGGTCGATCACCTATCTGCTAGGCTAAAGTTGGAGATAGTCAGCTCACTGGCCCAGAGATGAACCACGAGACAAATGAGAAGATCATTCAAATCAAGATCCGTATTCAAGCTGCATGTGAGCGTCAAAAGAGCTACGCTGACGTATGATGAAAGCCCCTTGAGTTTCAAATTGAAGATAAGGTCATGCTGAAAGTGTCCCCATGAAAAGGGGTGATACGTTTTGGAAAACGGGGAAAGCTTAACCCTCGATAGTATTGGACCTTTTAATGATACTTGACCAAGGTTGGAAACGATTCCTGTCGACTTAACTCTAGACAATTGAAATCAAAGTTCATAGTATGTTTCACATCTCGAACCTGAAGAAATGCCTATCAGACGAAACTCTTGCCATACTGTTGGATGAAATCCAAATTGATGACAAGCTTCAATTCATTGAAGAACCTGTCGAAATCATGGACCGTGAGGTAATAACTACTGAAGCAAGAGCCAAGCATTCCTAATTTTTAAAGTGCGTTGGAACTCTAGGAGAGGTCCTGAGTTCACTTGGGAACGTGAAGATCAAATGCAGAAGAAGTATCCTCATCTTTTCTTTTCGCCAGCTCTACACCCGTGGCAGATGTTACGTCTTAAGCTTTGAGGACAAAGCTCTTTTAACGGGGAAAGGATGTAACACCCCGTAAATTTTAGGCCAATATTTTAACCGTTTTCGTTCAGTATTTTGAATTTTAAAAGTTTTGTGAAATTTTTACGTTTAACCGGGAAGTTGTCCCGCATATATATGAGAATTCGTACCGGAAGCATTTCGGGTTACTAATTGATGTAGTCTTTCAACAATAGTCCCCAGTAAGTATTTATATATGAATTTTTTATAATTTTTCGTAAAGTTTTTACGCGTTTTTAGTATTTGCGTGTTCCGTGAATAATAACTAGTATTGTGTGTTCATGGAAATATTTAGATATTAAATCAACCACATTGCATGAACTCCCTAATTTTTATGAGATCAAATTGGTCCCCCTTTGCCCTTGTCCCCTTGCGTCAAACCCCACCCCACACGCACATACATCTAAAATTTGAAGGCTTACATATTAAGCTAAGCTCATTCCATTTCATATTCATTTCATTCATTCATAACCAAAAACACACACTCATATTTCTTCTCTCCCTCTCTTGTTTAAACTTCAACAAACACACACACACTTTCATTAATTTTCAACTTTTGATCAAGATATTGTATTCGGATTTGATTCGTATTGATATTCGAGTAGTTTTAACACAACGTTTGAGTTGTATTTAGTCTCTAATCACCTTATCATCATCGTTTCTTGTAAGTAATCCATTTTTCATAAAACTTGTACTTTTGATATCCTTATAATGCATAAACATAAAATGTACAACTCTATTTGTAAAAAATCAAGGGTTAAAAACTACATAAACCCTAAAAGGGTTTATCTATAACTCGAAAATAAATAAAAGAAAGACAAGGAAAGTGTAGTTTTATGATCATGGTTATTTTTATGTAATAAAAATTGTGTCTACATGCTTATGTAATGTTTCGGCTTAATAATAAGCTCTTGAAGAGCTTATTGGGCTTATATTATGGTTCGACCCACAAAGAAAAACAACATAGAAGTTTGTTCTAAAGCTTATTTGTTGATACCGCTATACATTCTAGCTTATTTTGAATAATTGAAAGGTGTTTAAGCTTATTTTTTTGGCTAACTAATAAGCCCAAATATGCTTAATGGGCCTATACGAACCTCGTCCCACTAACAAAGCCCAAGAGTGGCTTAAGTAATTAGCTAACATGGTTTGGCTTATTTGTCTTGTCTTAAACAGCGGCTTATTGACAGCTTATTTGTGAACCAAGAGCTTATTTGATACCTTTTTGATTTAACGGGCCTAATATATAAGCTCAGATGAGCTTAATGGTTTCGGCCCAACAAGTGAGCCCAAACCGTGGCTATAGGCCCAAGGTTAGCTTATTGGGTTGATTAGCTTGGCTTATTTGAGTTTATTGATAGCTTACTAATGAGTCGAGTGCTTATTTACTTAACGGTTTGCTTATCAAACTTAATGGGTAAGCCTAAACCTATTTATTTGGTTTAACGGGCCACGACCCAATATGAGACAACACACCACGGATTTTGGCCCACGGTGTACCTTATTGAATGAGCTCGTGTATAGCTTATTTGATAATATTCAAACTTGGATACTAAACGTTTGCTTATTTTGGACTTTTCGTTTAACGGATATACTAATTAGGCTTATTGGGCCTAAAAGCCCAATAAGGGTCCAAATGGGTTTTCGGTTCAACTAATAAGGGATTTGATAGCATAGTAGATTGTGGATTGTGAAATATATCTTTGAAAGTGATTTGGTATTTATTTGAATAAAGTCTATGACTTTGGAAAACGTGTTAACACGAACGGGTCATGCTGAAATTTCTATAAACTCTATACACTTAGAAAATATTTAGAAAACGTTTATTATAATAATATCTTGACTACTTTTAAGGGAATGAGTATGATGCCGAAATATATATAATTACTTGATTATTATTAGGAAATATAATATATTTAATATAACACCTCGTGTTTTAGGTCATTGTACGACATTATGTAATGCACAATTTATTTTTAGGGTTTTACGCGTTTTCTCTTAAACCGTAAACGTTAAGTTAAATCGCGTAAACTAAAAATGATCATTCAATGTAAACGGGCATTAAACAATTAAATGTTTACATCAAGCAAGTGTTATATGATTATTTAGAGGATAATTATTAACATTGCACATTTTATTTTTATTGGTTACGTTAAGTGTTTACGTTTCGCGATAAAGTACGTTTAAGCCTTCCCGGAAGCACGTTAACTTATCTACGCTTCATCAAATACCAAAAAAATTTGTACTCAATACTCAAAGTTCATTTAAAAACTTCAAGTATTTATCACTTTATATAGTATTCATTATGAAGAATTTTCAAATCATAAACTTTACAATGTAAAAGTTATACATTTTTCTAAGTCTATACTACATTATACTTTATATAATACAAGTATACATTATATAAATGATCAAATACATATCTAACTTATACATATACATATATTTCGTGTAATATGACTAGGAAAGCAAGATAGGACCAAGGAACCATCACAAATATCTTCATACATGCATCTTATATCAACTTGAACTCATGACTAGCCAAACTTATCCAAAGTAAGCTTCCACTTTCTTTCCTAGTCCTTCCACCTTGCATACTTCCACTAGACATCAAATATCTTCATAATATCTCATTAGTAGTATAAATATGCATGCACATGAAGTAGAAAACTCATTTACTTCATTCCTTAACAAAGAAATCACAAAAACTCTTCCTTTGTTCTCTCTATACCCCACGGCTCAAAACCCTCTCCAAACACAATCCATACTTTGATTTTCTTTCACCATATTAGTGTTTACATATCATACTTAAGGTATTCTAAGAAGAATTGAAGGGTTGGTTAAGCTTTGAAAGGGTTTTAACAAGATATTGCAAGATTAGGGTTTTTGGTTGAAATTAGGGTTTTCACCTAATATTTTCAAGCCAAGGTTGTTAATCACAAGGGTGTGATTGTTATTCTCTTCTCTACTCATCCAAGCAAGGTTATATATAAGGCTTAATCATTTCATATTTAAGATTTTATGTGTTCATATGCTTTACTTAGTTAAATCACCATCTAGGGTACTTTTGAATATGTGAAATGGATTTTTACATATGATCATTATTTTGTACACTTATTTATATGTTATATGAATGTTAATATGATGTTAGAATGGTAATTTTTTTATAACTCTTGTAACAAACACTTGGTTAAGTAAAAACAAGTTTTATGAACAAATTAGGGTTTTAAAAGATTTACTTAATAAATTACAAGTGAAAATGGTAAAATAACATGTTAATCTTGTTATCTTGGACTCACATGAGCAAAGTATGAACTAATGAATTTAATATATGTAAGACATAAGATATAATTGTTGTAAAGTAGTTGTAACTAAGTGTTGAATCTAAATGGTACAAAAATCATGCTTAAAACATGTCTAAATCACTAAACCTCAAACCTTCTGTTTTGGTCCGAATTTCTTAACAGCCCTTTTATGTTTTATAAAGATAGTACACCTCATGAGGATTCCAAAATGATAAGAAACTCGAAAAACGGATTAATAACGAAGAAGATACACTAATTACGAGTTTACGACGCTAAATACTTTATAAAACAAATTTTATAAAAAAATTACTATTCATGGCAGAAACTTATACTTTGTAAACATCAATAATATGATAAAACTTTCAATTACGAGAACGTGTTCGAAAGAATCGCTAAAAACGGAGCTATAACGAATAAGATACGACAAAAACGGGTTTTACGTTAATTAAAAGTATAAAAACGATTATATAGCTGTTATGAACAGTAAAAACACTATTCATCCACAGAACTCAAAAACCTAAAAAATGTGATTTTTATGATCACTCGCTTAATACAAAGCGTGGGCGAAAGAAACCGAGAAACGGACATAAAAACGACAAAGTTATGTTATTTTTACCAAAAGGCGTAATTATAGACGTTTTTACTTTATAATTACGATTATTCACTTAAAAACGATTAGATAATGATATGCTATATACGAATATATATTTTTAAGTATAGTTTATCGAAGTGCTAATTACTAGGAATTTCATAATGAGTCTTGCTTCGGATGGGTATTGTAATGAGATTTGTTGGATTTTAACGATTTAAAGTGTCCTTAACTCCTCGTAAACGTCATTCATGACCTCTTAAATTATGATAGCCCGAACGATAGTATGATGGAAACTATATAGGATTAATACAGTTGGTTTGATAACAACGTACTTGAATACTGATATCGACCTATATTAACCTAGGTTGGCATTCGGGCGTTAGCCGTGAAGCATTTTTACTTGAGATATTTTGTTATCAATTTACTACACTCAAGGTGAGTTCATAGCCCCATATTTTACAATTATATAATTAACAAGTTTTGGGGTGAGAGAAGCATATGCAGATGTTTTACAAATTGGACGCAAGTGTATATTTTATTATGATTACGTTTTGCCTAAGTAGCGATAACCCACTATGCCCATGAATCATGAACTGTCAATTACTGGAAAGTGCGCGCGAATGATTGTAGATAGATCTATTTGGGATTGACCTCCCCGTTCGGTAGTACTAGCTTATCCACTAGAAAACGAAACTTATAATCATGTCGATACTGGATGTTATGGTTGAACATCATCACGGGCAATGTAGGCAATATTTATATATTGTATTCATTTATGTCGAGCTTCGGTGTCATGAGCTTAGCAAACGAATTGCATTTTGTGATGTCTGCATCTGTTGCATTATCCACTGGGAAAGTCTTGCGTCCTGCAATAACACATTTACATAAACCTATGAATTCCCGCCAACTTTTATGTTGACGTTTTTAAATGCAATGTTTTTCAGGAGGTCATAAGCAGAGGTGCGAAGGATACATTGGTGGTTATATTTTGAAGTCATGCATTAAAGATTTAGTCGCATTACATTTTGTATATCTGTTATGGGCTGGAAATCTTTGTAATAATAACAAGTAAACAAGTAAAGCTTCGGGCTTTTGTAACACATACTTTATTAAATCCAATGTATTAGTTTTAAACGACTTTTTGGTCGTTCTTATATTATCTTGTGTTATTGATCTGAGAAGTAACACGCCCCGGACCCTTATTCCGCTGCGACCCAATTTGGGGGTGTTACAGATTGGTATCAGAGCCAAGGTTATAGAGAACCAGGTCAAATGTTTTTGCTGGACTATAACCATTTTCAAACATTGCATTCATACAAAGGGGTTTTCACGGGACATACATACACTAATTGTGCATTAGTCGGTTAGGCTAGATGCATGCATGATTGATATTCATGATTGATATACATGTTATAATATAAATGTATATTACTATAAGAGTCTTATATTAGCATACTTATATAAGCTAATTTTGATTTCAGATATTATCATGTCAGATTCTGAGCATTCTACAGTTACATACACATCAGTACCCTTTCCAGTTGAGGACGATTCAGACATTGGTTCACTAGGAATCGATGGACCACCTGTAACACCCCCAAATTGGGTCGCAGCGGAATAAGGGTCTGGGGCGTGTTACTTCTCAGATCAATAACACAAGATATATATAGAACGACCAAAAAGTCGTTTGAAAACGATACATTGGATTTAACAAAGTAATTGTTACATAAGCCCGAAGCTTAACTTGTTCACTTGTTCAAAGTACAAAGATTTCTAGCCCATAGTTATACAAAATGTATTGCGACAAAATCTTTATTGCATGATATCCCAATCAAAACCACCAATGTATCTCTTGTACCTCTTGCTTACTGATCCCCTAAAAAACATTGCTTTAAAACGTCAACAATAATGTTGGTGAATTCATAGGTTTGATAAATCATATATTGTAGGACCACAAGATTTCCCAAGTGTATGATAATGCAACAGATGCGTGAACATCATAATAAATAGTAATTAAGTTGCCTCTAAGCACCATGACACAGAAGCTTGACGTGTATGAATACCAAATCAAATGGGCCTACATTGCCCCGTGGGATGTTCTAACCCGCAACACCTATATTCGAACATGGAATAACGTTCGTTGGTTTCCAGTGATAGCTAATCACCCGAAGGGGTTGTCAAACCCAATAGATCTATTAATAACATTCGCGCTCACAATCCAGCAATTGACAGTTCATGATAAATGGGCTCAGGATATGGTTATCGCTACTTATGCAACACGTGCATCATTACATGAAAATTAACCACTTGTGTCCAATTGTAAAGCATTGCATGTTTTTCACCCCAAAGACTTTGTAAAACAAAAGCATGTAAAACGTGGGGCTATGAACTCACCTCGAGTGAGTAATGCCAAGTGTATCTCAAATAACGCGTCACGCGAATCGATCAAATGCAACCTAAGTAAATTAAGGTCGTATAAGTACCGAGTACTTTAATTGATAAAATTGAATATAATCCTATAGTTGCTACATCGTACTATCGTTCGGGCTATCATAATTAAAGAGGTCATGACATGACGTACGAGGAGTTAGGACACTTTAAATCGTAAATCCAACAACTCGTCGATACGCCATCCGAAGAGGCCTCATTATGAAACTCCCTAGTAATATAGTACTTTGATAACCACATAATATTCTATATAGCACAATCACCAACTAATGGTTTTGGTAAAATTGTGTTTAATAAGTTAAAACGTTTATAATTATCGTTTTAGTAAAACTGGCGTAACCTTCGCGTTTTAAGCCCGATTCTCGCGTTTCTTATGCCCATCTTTTCGTATTAAGACGGGTTATCATAAATTGACATTTTCGAATTTCGGACCTACTGGTGAACAGTAAAAATTACTGTTCACACCAGACCTTATATATATTTTTATCGATTTCATTGTCGTAAAACCCGTAAAGGTCGTATTTTATTCGTTATAGCTCCGTTTTTAGTGATTCTTTCGAGGACGTTCTCGTATTTGAAAGTTCTATAATTTTAGGAGGTTTACAAAAATATAAATTTCTGTCATAAATAGTAACTTTTATAAAAATAGTTTTATAAAAGTATTAATTGTCGTAAACTCGCAAAATTCATAACTC
Organism: Tanacetum coccineum; assembly: GCA_026074375.1. Lineage (NCBI taxonomy): Eukaryota > Viridiplantae > Streptophyta > Magnoliopsida > Asterales > Asteraceae > Tanacetum > Tanacetum coccineum. The sequence goes on along the minus strand of BQNB010015076.1, from coordinate 2,016 downwards.
GTTCGTTATTAATTGAAAAATTACGATTCTTATCTTTTTGGAATCCTAAAAATATGTATAATTTGTTAAAAATATTAACACTTGCTGTTTATAATTTTTATAAAAATGTTTTTATAAAAATTCCTTACGACTTCGTTTATTAACGTATAACTTGTTTTTAACGTAACTTTTTCGTTATTAATCCGTTTGACAAGTTTCTTACCTTTTCGGAATCGTCGTGAAAGGTATTATCTTATAAAAATATAAAATATATATGTAAAAATTCGGATCTTGGACAGAATGTTTGGTTGAGCTTGTTGAATCCATTTTTAACCTTTTTTTTATACTTTACCACTTTTGTATTTTACCACAAGTCTTATATATCATATATGTTATAAATCATACATATATTAAGTGTCCAGTGTCCATAGTTGTCCTCTTGTCCAAGTTACCAAGATTAACAAATCCATTATCACACTTTAAAACCATAACTTTACTTAAGTAACCCTTAATTTACTAGTTTTGTCCATAATCATATTTATACATAACCAAGTGTGTACAAGTGTATTTCTTCCAAGATAACTTTATTTTAGTGTTCTAATACCATGATTAAAAGTCCATAATTAATATTAATAAGTCATTGCTTTCTTTTTAACTTGTAACAATATAAATGAAATTTGTTTGTAAACCCTAATTAATACATAATCATTTTCATGTTTAACCAAGAGTGTAAATCACTTGTGTGACCATTTTAACATGATGTCATTAACATCATAAGATATATAAAAGTGTACATTATGATGACAACAAATAAAAACTTCTTTTTACATGTTAATAATCCTAAATGGTGATTTAAGCTATAAAGAATTAACATGTGCATATTAATGAAAATTGTAAGAACATAAAGAGTTCAAGTAGACCTTATGAGGTATGATGATGATGATAAACAAGTGCTAAACCCTTGTTTAGCCACAAAATCCAAGCTTGCACAAAGAAACCCTAGCTTTCCTTAATAAAAACCCTAACTTCCTTTTACTTGATTAATACTTGAAAAAGGTTAGCCAATGCTTGGGATCACCTTAGAATATCTTAGAATGGATGTGTATAGGAGTGTATGGGTTGTAGAAAAATTGCTATGGATTTGGTTTGGTCTTGGTTTCTTGCCGTAGCATATAGAGAGAAAAGGGAGAACAATGCTTGTTTTTGGTTAAGTATTTTGCTTGTATGTTTTCTCTTACTAGAAGATACATGTATATATGGTGCAAGTCTTAGTCAAGGAAACATGGTAAGGTCTTAGGGATGGGTCTTGGTCATAGTCTTTAGTCTTTGGGTCAAAGAGACAAGGTATGGTGTGGTTTAATGAAAGGTGTTGTACATTGACCAAGTTGTAAGTTTTCTTTCATTTTTCTTGTATAACTTTGTATCCATTGCAAGAATTTCGGCATAATAGAGCTATACATGGTATATTTGAGTAAATTTTATGTATTGGGTATAAATGTGGGTATTTGTTGAAGCGTAGAAAAGTTTTGGTGGTTCCGGGAGTGCCTAAACGCAATTTATCGCGAAACGTATACACTTTACGTATCCGATAAAATAAAACATAAGAAGTTAATTATAATATAGTGCTTGTTTGACGAAAACTTTAATTCGTTTGGTGCCCGTTTGTGTTAATTGTTGATTTTTAACTTACGTGATTTAACTTAACTATTAAAATTAAAAGCGAACGCGTTCGAGAAAAAAAATAAATAGTGAATTTAATAGCGTCGTACATTGATAAAAAAAATACGGATTGTTACATTGACCAACATCCATGTACCGACCCAATGACAGAAAAGATAAAATTGTGAAACTAACCCTTCAATTCCAAATATCTTTTAAAAACACATAAAAACATCTACAAACATATTATCAGAGCCAAATACTTTTCGAGATAAAGTTAATCCCCATCGCAACGCGCGGGAGAATAGCCAACTTGTTAGATGATAAAGTGCATTGCAAAATGTATGAGGTTATTGTAATTAGGGGTGTTAACGGGTC
>BQNB010015075.1:31528-71035 GCA_026074375.1 Tanacetum coccineum | reverse complement strand
ATCAAGGACTAACTTTGCCATATACACAAACCTACACTCTGTTATAAATCAAACAAACTTTCCCGCCCTTGTTTTCCCCCCAAACATAATCACGGGTTTGTTAACCCACTTTTACCCTGTGTTTCTTCTCCACCATCATGGATACTCACCTCCCCCCTCCTCCACTAACTTTCCCAGCTGTGAGATTGCCAAGTTGGCAATCCCACACCTCCCAAGGCCTTGTTCGACCACCAAGATTGATTTTTGAAGATTGAAGGGCCAAGATTAGAGGCTGTGAACCCCTCACACAACAAACACATCCCTGTTTGTGTGTCTACAAACAAGCACAACAGCAAGAGAGAAGAAAAGAAGACCTAGTCGAATTTCTCCTATAAATAGCTTTGTAAAGCCATTGTGCAAAGTAGTTAGTTTTTATGTCGTTTTAGTGTAGTTTTAAAAGTAGTTTAAAGTGTTTTTAAGTTAACTTCTCTTATGCATTTGTAATTCTCAGTTTTAATGAAAAATTAAGCTCTTTTTACTCAATAAGCTCTCAATAAGCTCATTAGAGCTTATTCTTGTTAATAAGCTCTAATTCAGTTTAAAACTTGTTATAAGCTCTTATATACTGTTTTCATTTGAATTTAGTTCATAAATGTTCAATTGAGTGTGATTTTGGAAGCTTATGAAGAAATAAGCTATTATTAGCTTATTGAGCTTTTAGCTCAGGGAATAGAGGCAAGGGCCACTTAGGTGTATGTTTTTAAGCCACTCACTCAGAAAGAGTGGCTTTGGTTCTGAGACAACAAACTTTCTCAGGTTTAATTTCTCAAGCCTCAATTTAGCCTAATTCTAGCTTAATCCAAATTGCTTATTCTTTTGAAATCTCATGTTGAATCCTGTTTCATTTTCCTTAATTAGTTATAGATGTATTAGTTTTATTCTGTTTTATGTTTGAAATCAAGTTATGTTTCATTTTTAAAATTCTGTCAAAGTAAGTAGAATAAGCTAGTAGAGAAAGTGCTTATTTCCTATTAATAAGCTAGGGTTTTTAAAGCTCACTTAGCTTAAGTAGGTTAACCTTAGTGAAAGTAGATAAAAGGAATTAGCTATTTTAGTTTTAAATCAGTTTTCAAGTTTACTTTAGTTTTGACAGTCACTATAAAGTGGTGTTTGGCATAAGCCTAAAAACGGGTCAAAAAGGTTTTGACTATGGGTTAAGGTCACTTAGTCAGTTTAAGCACAAGATTTAAGCTACTTTAAAGCTGTTTTTAAAACATTTTTAGTTGGAAAATTGTTTTTCAAAAGTATACAAACCTTCTTTGAAACTGTGAGACTTTTAAAGTCCCCACAAGTGCTTATTGAGATAAGCACTTGTGAATTTGAGTTAAAGGTAAAAAAAAATGTGTATTTTGTGTGTTAAAACCAAGCTGCCACAACCCTTGGTGTTTTGACTTTGTGAGTCAAAAACCACCAAGGTTCTTAGTGCCACAGTTTTAACAAACCCCAAACACCTTTTTCACCATCAAAAATAAGCAAGTAAAAACGATTTTTAAAAGCTGAAAATTGGTGCACAAGCCCCTTTGCGCTAGAGTACTAAATCTGTTTAAGTTTTCTTTTCAATTTGAGCTTATTTGACAGCTTTTAATAAGCTGTCAAATGTAAGCCCATTGTTTTATGCTTAAATCTCCCCTGGTGCAAAGGGGAGATTTTAAGCCACTTTTTCTTGGTGTTTAAGCCAATTTAAGCTCAAGTTATTGGCTTATTTTAAGAGCCTATAAGCTCTTAAATAAGTCCCTTGAATTTCAGCTTTTGAAAAGCTTATTTGCTGGCTTATTCTTAAGCCCAAACTCAGCCTTTGACTGTTTTTAGCTTAGGATTAGTATAGGATTGCTTATTTTTCATGTTGGCTTTTACAGCTTATTTAGGTGTAGATTTTAAGTTCTTTAATGCTTATTAGGTTAGTTTAGGAGTAACTTAGCTTATTTGGCCTCTTCCCTAGTTTTTTTTGTCCAAGTTAAGCCTTTTTTGCCTTTAAACTCTTTGTTTAAGTTTCTGTCCACATAAGCTTTTTACAGCTTATTAGGCCTTAAGCCTTTAGACTTTTAAGCTTATTTAGTTTAGTTTAAGTCTCCTTAGCTTATTTTGCCTTTGTCTTAGCTTACTTCGACCCTAAGTCCAAAAAAGACTTAAGCAATTTTAGCTTATAAGTCATTTAAGCTTTCTGTGAACTTTAAGCTGAATTTTCAGCTTATTATGTGTTTTCTCAAAAGTGTAGAAGACAAATTGTTAAGCCCCACGAGTTAAAACTTTGCTTCTTTGAGTTTTCGAAAAAAAATGGGGAATGACACTTGGCCAGGGTGAGCACAGACTTGAACCCGGGACCAAGCGATACATCCCCTTTAACTCACACACTCTACCACTGCGCCCTTGGGTCTTTTTCGTTAAAGACTCAAGGGCTGTGGTACTTAAAGGGGTTTTGGCTTTTAAGCCTTATAAGCTGTTCGAGCTTATTTCGGGGCTTATTCCTTCAGCTTATTTTTGTTTCTTATTTTTCGTAGGAACTTTATAGAGTAAAGTATTTTTTGTAAATTTTTCAGAATTTTTAGTGATCGTTTAATTATAATAATGAATGCTGTGGTTGATAAAAAGTTTACTACCTCTTACCGGCTCACTACCGATGTGGTAGTCTTCTAAAGAAAGTCAAATAGTAAGAATAAAAAATCCGTTTGAGACTGATAAAAGTTTGCTGCATCTTGCCGGCTCACAACCGATGTTGCAGCCTTCTAAAAGGTCGAGGGTTACAATTGCATAAATATCTAAATAGTTAAATTAAATTAATAATTTCCTTCTTTTTGTTAAATTCAAATATGCTTTTGCACTTTGACTATTCTATTTTATAAGCTATGAATATTCGGGAAACCTAAGAGTTTTTGAAACCTAAGGTCCTGATCACGATGACTGTTCTCTGTGGTGGTGTCATAAAAGCCTGGTCATTAGCCGTAAGGTTGGATGTGCGAGACGAAATTTCGCGACTGGGGATGATCTCACATTTAAACTCATTATTCTTAGGTGGAACGTAAAGCATAGTATGTTGCAAAACGTTGATCCATGGTTGAAATTCATAATAGCACACTCACTTAAGATATAATAAATGTCGAGGTAAAAAGTTCACAAGTTGCAAATATGAGTAGTATTAGCATCTTTACTGATATTTAGCTATGATTTTGTTTTAAGCTTGGTTTGGACAAGTGAGAAAAGGATGGAAGATGAATTTATCTTTTTGGGGCATTGCTCGGAATCGAATTTCATCTTTGTCTTTTAAGATCCCTAATAGTTATCGGAAATAAGGGGAAAGTCAAAATAATCTAAATTAAAAATATTTATAATATATATTTTATTACTATATATTATATATATATATATATATATTATTTATGTTAACTTGTGATTATTAATTTTTCCCACAAAAAGTCTTTACTACTTTCAAAGGATAAGTTGGGAAAGTTTTAAGGGTATCTGGTTATAAGTCTTTTAATATCATTGCATGAGGAAACCGCAATCGCTTAGTTTAGGATTTTAATTTGTGTTGGAAAACACATATCTTTTTATATCAAACTAGACCCTAAAAAAGACGAAATTGGCTTTAAATGCTTGAATATTTGCTTGTTTTTTTTGTTTGTGATTGTGTAGGTACGGATTGTTATATAGCAAAAAATCGCAAGAAACGGACAAAATCAGACAAATCGGACACGGGATACGAAAGAGCACGCAAAGAGCCGGGAGAATGCTATCAACAGTGGTCAACTCAAGTCAACCTTTGGTCAACCTAAGTCAAATCACTAAATGACAAAAATCCAAAATTACCAAACTAGTCCCTCATAATTCACCAAAATTAATAAAAGCCTAATGCCCTATCGATGTTATCTTCTATTTATAGATGTTAACCACCCGCTTATCTTTTTCATATAAAACAAATCCAACAAACAAGCCCGAGCCCATTTATTTTTTATAACCAATACCCGGCCCAAACCCGAAGTCAAACAAAACCTTACACGGGTCAACGAAATCAAACACAATCCTTTATAAAAGGAAAAAAAACACGGGAATGTTGGTTGTTACTATTCACCGTCTTCAAGGTTTTACCCCAAGTTAAAATCAAGGGGCAAAGTTAAATTGATAGCATGGATGGGTAATTCAAGGGATAAGGTACTAGTTGGCAGGATAAAACGGTCACCAAGCCCTATAATGGTGGTAACCACACAAAGGGAATGGCCATCATTAGATGCTAAGAAACACTCAAGGATTGGACTTTTCACTTGACGTACACTTTGAAGAAGGAAAAAAATGTCACAAATAACGGATTGCCACGCTGGCAATTGTGTGTGCTAAGATTGAATTAATGGCTCAAGATTTAATCTTCCATATGATTGAAAAATGAATGGCAGTGATTGATTGGAGCGTGTAATAGACCTGTACCTAGAAGCTTCTCCAACGGGCTATATAAAGCCTCACTCCTCACACACAAGGGCATCTTTTCTTTTCTAGTTTTTTTAGCTTAGTTTTTAAAAATTTATTTTAAGAAGTGGTTAGCTTTTAAATTTTAGTCTTTGTAATCTCACAATTTAGTCATTGTAATCAGCTTTTAAGTTCATTGTAATCTGTTTTTGAAGTAATGAAATCAATTTGTCCTTTATCCAAATTTTCATAAGCTTTTTAATCTCTCAAAAGTTATGCTATTATTTCATAAGCTTGTCATAAGCTCTCACAAGTCTCTAAGCTTGTGATTGAGCTTAATTGGCCATTTAATCTACTCAAACTATAAAAACAACTTAATACCTTTGCTTAATGGGTTTGAGCTTTTGGAAGATGAGCTAAACAAGGAAGAGCTCATAAGGACTTATACTAGCTTATCCTTAAGATAAGCTAGAGTTGTTGATGCTCATTTGAGCTTATTGTTGCCTTTGTTAAGCTAAGGCTTAAGTAAGTCTTCATTAATTTTACTTGTCTTTTAATACTTAGTTTAGATCTGCTTATTTACTTATTATTTTGCTTAATCTGCTTATTTTTTTATTTTTTTATGCTTATTGTCATCTCATGTGCTTATTAGTTTTAATTGATCATCTATCTTTAGTTAGTATAGCTTAAATCATAGATTTGTTTTGAATTGTCATAAAATCATAAAAAAACCCAAAAATATTAGCTTAATTAGTGTAGATTATTGTTTATGGCTTATTGTATGCTTAGGATTGCTCATTAGGCTTATTATAAGTTGTTCATTATCTGTTAATCAAGTTGTGTTCATTAGATTTCAAAATTGCTTGTTCAAGTAAAATCTGTCAAAGATAAAGGAGTGTTTGGTTTAGTACATTTTGACCTATAAAAGTCAAAGTGAGTTGTGCTATTTACTTGAGTCAGTTTCATTTTCATTTAAAATTAGTTGTGAAAGAGTTTTCAAAGATTAGATTTTAAAAATTAGCATGTTAAGGCTTAAATTCTTTATTTCTGCCATAGGGGGAGCATTTTCATCTTTATAGAATCTTTGAATTTGAACCAGCCTTTTGAGCTTGGTTTTTGCTTGTATTAGAGTTTAGACACATCATAAGAGTGTGTAGTGCAGGGTGGTTCCCCCCCCCCCCCCATTAAGGACACCTGCATTTGGGTTTCACCCTTTTTGGCCAAGTGCATCAGTAAGGTACTGCAGTCCCTTTTTGATCTTATTTTAGTAGCTTAAGTAGATTTTACTTGTTAAGATTAAGTAAGCTTATAGATTAGATATAGGATAAGATGGTTTAAGACTTGTTTTCAATATTCTAGCTTATTCACTAGGAAGCATAAGCTTTTAAAAGTTTATAAAAATCTCAAAAAGCCAAAAATAGTAGCAAGTAGATCCTAGCTTCTAAGTTTAGATTTTTAGCTTATAGTATTTGCTTTTATAATTTGAATTTATAGCTTATGTGTAGGTTATTAAGTTTTCAAAAATTGAGCTTCTATTTTAGCTTATTCTAGGTTATAGCTTATTTAGTTTTTTAAGTCTTAAGTGCTTATTTCTGAGTTTACTATTTTGATCATTAAATTTAGGAGTCCTATAGTGTTTTTGGTTAATTTAGCTTTTCATAATTAGCTTCTACATGTTATAAGCTTTCAGGTTTAGCTTTTGTTTTTAAAAATGAGCTTAAAATGAGTTGTGTGCAAGCTGTTAAGTGAAAACTAGCTTTTTGGTCCTTATAAGCTTACTTACTGTAAACAGCAACTTCAAAAGCTTTTGAGAGCTTATCTTTGGGTTTCAGCTTATAGTTTCTTTATTAAAGTAGCTTAAAAAGTTGTCCTCTACAACTTTGTTCTTTAAGTTTTCAAAAATATAAAAAAAAATATAAAAAAAAAGGGTGTATGCCCAGACTTGAACCCGTGACCTCTCCCACACAACACATCAATTCTTACAATTTGCTTCATAGCTAATCCAACCACATTCCTTTTCGTTTAATCCTTTTACTCTTTTTAATTTTTATTCCTTATTAAGCGCGGAGCGTTTTAGCCTTATTTCCCCAGCTTATTAGATAGACTACGGGCCTTTTATTTTTATTATTCTTTGATCTTTTGTTACATTTATGACTTTTCCTGAATTTTTTTGTAATTTTACCTTTATTATATTAATTTCTAGAAATTTTCTTACGTTTTAAACTTTCTAAAATTAATAAAAACTAGAAATTTTTTTTAGAAAAATCAAAAAAATAGTTTTTGTTTTAGAAAATTATTTCTAGTTTTACATTCATAAAATAACCATTTTACACTTTTAGATTTTATTTTATTTTTAAGCTTTTAATTTTAAATTTTAAAAATAGGATTTTTATTATAAAAAAGGTAATTTCAAAATAGTTTTCTGAATTTTTTGTAGTATTTTTAGACTTTTCTAAATTTAAAAATCTTTTTTTTTTTAGAATTTTTAAGAATTAATTGGCTATTTTCTAGGATTTAAATAGATTTAATTAGTTTTTAATTCATAATAAATTCAAAATTAATAAAAAAATAATTTTCTTTTTCTTAAAATTTTCTTTTACCTTAATTTAGGTTTAGAAATTTAGTTTGCATTTTTAGGAATTAATCTTGCCTTAGTTACTTATTTGTCGCGTTTAATTTGTTCCCGTTAATTGTTTTTGTGCTTAATTGCTTTAGTTTTCTTATTTTAATTGTTGCTTTTAATTAGTAGATATAGATAATCAAATCAATCTTTGTTTTAATTCAAATCATTGTCCAAACTAGAACGTGGTTTCAATTTCACGAATCGTTGGGGAAACGACCCGGGGAATCACACTTCCCGGTTTAATATATGTATTATATTATATTATATATATTTGTGAAGATTTTCCTTTTTACCTTTGTCCTCAAGGGTAATCTGGTAATTTTCCATCGTATTATATATATTTTATTTTACGTGTATTGATTCTGACGAATCAGGGAAATATTTTGATCACCAGGGTTTATTTTGTTGAGGACTTGGCGCACAACTTGTTCTCAGTTGGGCAGTTTTGTAATTCAGATTTAGAGGTCGCTTTCAGAAGAAATACATGTGTCGTTTGAAACTTAGAAGGAGTTGATTTGTTAAAAGGAAATCGCTCAACAAACCTTTACACCATCAACCTTCATGAAATGGCCTATGCTTCTCCTATTTGCCTCATGGCTCATGCTACTCTACGCCAAAGTCATGGTGTTGGCATCATCGTTTATCCCCCTCAAACTTTGACACCATAATGACCTTGCCAAAATAGATCTGTCACCGGTCTTCCAAAATTCAAATATCTAGAAAGAAATTTTGTCCTTCTTCATGCGAGCAAGGGAAAAAGCCAAAATGGCATCTCGCATCAGTCCAAACTAGTTTCCAAATTCTAAGAAGGGTTACACCTTCTTATATGGCGTTTATGTGGGTCATGAGAATTTGCCAGCATTGAAATGGTAAGCGGTATGTTTTTGGTGATTGTGTACGATTACTCTCGTTACACTTAGGTACATTTTCTCATATCAAAAGATGAAGCACCAAAAGTGATTAAAACCTTCCAGAAGAGAACCACTGTCCTTCTTCAGTCCCCTGTCTTCATAGATGATAAGTAACAAAAAACGCATAGAATATCAAGAATAAATTATTAAAGAATACTAGTTGATCAGTGTTGGCATCTCTCACCAAACGTCTTCTGTCAAAACTCCTCAACAAAATGGAGTAGTAGAACGAAGAAATCAGACGTTAGTAGAGGCTGCTAGAACAATGTTGATTTTCTCTCGTGCATCGTTATTCTTATGGGTCTTTCTATTGTTTTTAGAAAAAAAACAATTGCTAATACGTGCTACACTAAAAAAACCGCTCCATCATTCACTGTCGATTAACAGAATAACACCATACATAGCTCATTATGTGTGCAAAAAACCAGTATCTCACATCTACATGTATTGGGGTTCTTATATATCCAAGAATAATCGTGAAGATATTGTGAAGCTTGGTGCAAAAGGTGATATTGGCTTTTCATTGGTTATTCTGCTAATTCATGTGCTTACAGAGTTTACAACCGAAGGACAAAGAAAATCATAGAGACAATGAATGTGACATTTGATGAGCTTTTAAACAATGCTTCTTGAAACTAAGGAGTTCAAAACGGGCTTCAAAGGCATGCTTCTGAAACAGATAGTCGGACACGATCATACTTATGCTCCGTCAACAATAACAACTCAACAACCAACTGAAGGTGAATTGGATTTATTGTTCGAAGCTATGTATGATGATTTCATTTGGTGGTCAACCGTACGCTTCCTCCAAGAAATAGTTCCTGCTGCTCAAGCACCTCAAGTTTTCATACTCAAACGACAACTACAACAAACAAACAGACACCCGCACCGTATCAACAATTTCATCTTCAAGCTACAAATTTTCCAAACACTTCACAGGATGTTGACGAGCTCAAAACACAACAACATATTCAGCATCAACCTGCAACAATTGCTGACAATGTTCCAAATTCTATGTTTGATGAAAATATGTTTGTAAATCCTTTTGCTACTCCATCCATAAGTGCTGCTGAATCATCATCTTCAGAATATGTGGATTCATCGAACATGCATACGTTTTATCAACCATACCCTCATGAATATTAATGGACTAAGGATCACCCTCTGGAACAAGTGATAGGAGAACCCTTCACGACAAGTCTGACAAGAAATTCAACTTCGATCGATGGTGCATGTGCAGAGTATGCTTGACGTAAGACTATGGAACTGAAAGATGTCAATGGAGGGCATTGACCGACCCCCCCCCTGCATGGATTGAATCAATGCAAGAAGAGCTTCTCCAGTTCAATAGGCTTGATGTATGGGTGTTAGTTCCTCCTCCGGATAACATAAAACCTCTTACTTTGAAATGGTTATTCAAAATCAAGCTTGATGCAGAAAAACTCGGTCATCCAAACAAGACTCGTCTAGTTGTGAGAGGGTACCGCCAAGAGGAAGGAATAGATTTTAAAGAATCCTTCGCTCTGGTTGCTAGAATGGAAGCTATCAGGATATTTTTGGCATATGTTGCACACAAATCGTTCATTGTGTTTCAAATGGACGTGAAACGGCAATTATTCTGCATGGTTACGTCACAAGCATTAAATACAAGAAAGACGTGTACTGTGTGTCAACCTGGATGGATTTCCATCAATGTTGATGTGTGTGTGTCACTCGCGCTCCCTACAGTTAAAAAGGCACTCTATGGGTTAAAGAAAAGCACCATGAGCATGGTACGGCGATTGTCAACCTTTTTCTACTACATGTGAATACACTTCGTCAAGGCACATGATTAAACGTTGTTTATAAGGAGCTTCGACGGATGACATCTTAGTGTCAAGTCTATGTTGATGATATTAATCTTAGTTCTAACACACCCTATGTTACCCAAACTATTTTCTGACCTCATGAAAATCGCTTCTAAATGTCGTGTTGAGGGAAATGACGTTTTTCCTTGGATTACAATTTAAACAAATCACCCCTGGCATTTTATAACCAGTCCAACTACATGTTAGATAATCCTTAAATATATGGCGATCACAGTTCTCTTAATTAGTTCTATGTCGTTTCTGAATACCCTACTTCTAAAATGGAATCTTGTGATCCGTTGGTACTTCCAATGGAGATCAACGACAAGCTTGACCTTATGCAAAATGGGTCTCCAGTCGATGCAACAAAATATCGTAGCATGATTGGTGCCCTAATGTATCTTATGTCTAGTAGACTGGACATTGTACATGCTACTTGTTTATGTGCTCGGTACCAGGCTAACCCAACCGAGAAACACCTCAAGGTTTATCCTTAACAACGAAAAGAGAAATCTTTTCGGTCTTGAGCTAGTATCAAACATTCAAAGTTTGTTAGCTCAAGTCAATGGTTTATTATTAAATGTCAGATAATAGCCCGTTCTTCAAAGAAAAGGAAAATGTACGCGTCAGTACGTTTATCCTTAACAACGAAAAGAGAAATTTGTTCGGTCTTAAGCTACTTTCGAAACATTCAATGTTTGTTAGCTCAAGTCAATGGCTTGTAATCAAATGTCAGATTGCAACCCGTTCTTCAAAGAAAAAGGGGAGTGTACGCTTCAGTGCGCTTTACCTTAAAAAGAAGAGAAATCTTCTTGTTTTCACTTCAGTAGATATGATAGTCATGACGTCGATGGTAGAGTTGGAAAGTCTATTCGGTCATTTGTTCGACGAATTATCAAAGGAAGAAAATCATGTTGTTTCAAAGTCTTCCGCTGTTACTACTGCTGATGCATCCGATAAATGACAACAACAACAAGATTCAACTTCATCTACTTCAACTCTAGCAACAACTATCACTGCTGATGGAAACTTCGACTTGTAAATATTTTTGATCTTTCTCTTTATTTTGATTTATAAAACCAAGAAAAACAAAATATAAAAATATAAAACCTATAAAAACAAAATACAAAATCAAAAAATTTCAAAAATACAAAAAGAATCTTCTCCGACATGTCTCTCGACAATCGATAACATTTGCGCACCTAGAAATGTTGATTAATATTAACACAGGTGAATAAATGAAGTTCGAGCGAGAGTTTCAAATGCTTTCAAAACATGTCCTTTCATTTTTTTCTCTACGACTTCTAAGTAAATGTCAGCTTAGGACTCGGTCTCCAAAGAAAGGAAAATGTTCATTTATGTACATTTATCCTAAACAACGGGAAGCTCATATCTTCTCGGTCTTGAGCAAAGTCATATAAACATTCAAAGTTTTGAATGCTCAAGAGAAGTTTTAAGGAAAATGATGGTAAATAAGATATATCTCACATATTTTCCTGTTGAGCACAATTTTTCAAGATATTCTCAAAAAGAAAATTTCAAATTCTTTCAAAATTGTGTGCTCAACAAACTCCCACTCCAAGTTTTCAATCTATTCTATAATTGAGGGGGAGTATAATAATATGATTCATTCTGCATGCACTCCTGTTCTCCCCAGACTTTGTTAGGCTCATGTGAATTCCGGACATTAACTTGTTTTTAATTCACTAATTGTCAAAAATTGTAAACACATATGCAATTTTTGAGGGGGAGAATAGTGATTAAAATGTGATCAATACGGATTAATAACGGATACGATCTTCAATCTATAAGTGCGTTCCTTCCAAACCTCGCATGTTTGCAAAACTCTTTCATAAAAATGGTGAATGTGTGTAGGGTTGATCTTTTTGGTAACTCTGGAAACACTCATGGTTTCCAAAATGAATTTCTCAGACACTTGATGATTTTCATCAAATGGTAATTATTGGATCATCCATGGCAAAGCTCAAAGACCGAACCAACCTGTATTTTCTTCTAGGGAGTGATAAGGCGTTTAAGGTTAGGTATATTCGTTCCAGTGATCCAGCCAGTAAACCTGGAATGATCTACCCAGGAACTCTCCCATTAGATAAGTAGTAAGTCCTAGGTAATGATTGGAAAAAGGATAAAGAATGAGAATAAGGGAATAGTGCCGACCAAAAATGGAGCTAGTGCTAGAATAATCCAAACAAGTACAAGTCATGAATGTCTCTGGTGAGCACTGAAGGGTTAAGATGGAAAAGAATTGAAAGGATAAAGGTGAAACGAAAGAAGCCCTCCATACAACCTTCAGGCAAACCGGTGTCAATGCGATAATCTGATCGGTAATGTCACAAGAGTTATTCTGATATTGAAGACAAGTCATCCATGACTCCAGTGATGCAATGCACAACCCTCCTTATATCCACTCCAGATCTCCAAAAGAATTCTGTTTACATTCTCACGGTGATCAACACATTTCTATCGGCTTTCCTCATTCCGAGATCGGAGATATTGAAAAGAGTGGCAGTCCGCGTCCAACTCCGAAAAGCAAATAAACAAATACACTTATAAAGTCTAAGCCAACGAGATCCATCAAAAATCTCACTAAGACACAAATTCGAATATACAAAATGTAGTACAGTCAATTAGATAACATTTGGTATCATTAAGTCCTATAACGCTTTAATCCTTGTGATAATTGCCAGAACCAACAGAGTAGATACTCTTAATAGTATTCACAGGTGAAGATGTGAAACCACCTTGTAGCCAACGTCAAACAAGGCTCTTGGTAGGTGATATGGCGAGATTCTAAATGATATCAAACTTGTGTTCCAACTGGAAAGAAAACGATGGTAGCGATTCTACATGAAATCAAACTTGTTCACTCCAGTAATTTGAATAGACGACTCAATCATAAAAGGATAGTAACTAATCTGATTCACTCTTACTATTTTGTCTTCTTTGAGACCTCCGGTAACGATAACGGCTGGAGTGCGATCTGACGAAACCCTGTAAAGGAGATTCTTTTGATTCTACTGATCACATTCAGAAGCAGTACTTTATACTGATTAACTGGAACGTGGTATTGCAACCATATCACAATATGACAAAAGACACTTTCGTCCAATATGTCTTTATCTCTAACCTAAACTTGTAGGTTTTCCTGACGGTAGCAGTAGCTTCTAGTCCCTGGACGAGTCAGATTCAGAGACCTCATGCTCAAATCCCACAAAGATTCAATCATGATGAAAAGCTCAAACTATCAAAGTCCTATCCGCAATCTCTGATGACAAGCAACTTCCTCATAAGTAACATTTTTGTGGGTACAAGATAATCATGTATAAAAGAAAATGTTGAGGAGATTGTTCAGAAATCTTTCAAGATCTTGAGCATGAGGAGTTGAAGACACAAGATCGCAAGGCGTCATAAAGATTCAAGGATAAAGATTCTAGATATCCTATATACCGCATCGAGAGAAGAAATCATTGCACTAAATAAACAAACGAACTTTATAATCGAATTAATAATGGTTAATACCGTTTTCTTATATTTGGCTCGACCGCTCTTTTATCTTTTGTTTGTTTGCTTGCGTGGGTTAAAGTGCCTTGAATTGATTGTAGTCACCAACCAAACTGTGCCAGTCTCTCAGGCTGAAAACCCCCTTTTCCAGTTAGAATTAGGATTAGGACTGACATAGGTTTAGAATAGGATAGAATTGACATAGATTAGATAACCAATATATTAATTAAATTAATAGATTTAAGCTCGCTTCAAGTGTTCGACACCCTAATTACCACGAAACTACTACCGATCGGGTACACTGCCCGTTAAAGTGTTGTTTTTTGTTTAGTCGGCAAAATATAAATTTAAAACTTGAATCAATAAAATATACACCACACAACGACACATCAGTGATGTTAACCTGATTTAGTCGAAAGAACTTGATATTGTTTAGCTTATTTGGGAGCTCTAATCATTATGGATTATTTGTAGTTTATTAGAATATAAGCATGCATCTTTATTTCATGAATTCTTATGTGTTTCATGCATAAATGTTTGTTTCATGCTCATATATGGTCACATAGGACTTGCTGCAAACGTGTTTAACAAATACAACCTTTCTCACAATTTTTTTTTCAAAATTTCAAATTTTGGGTCGTCTGAAAAGTGTTAGATGGGCGGCCCCCTTAGCTCATAAGGGCGGCCCCCTTATGCCAACCTATCTGATCACGGATTTTACTGTTCCTTTCTTCTTTTTAACCCTCTTTTACTTAGCCTTAGCTATCCTTACCCAGAAAACACGAACATCTTTTGGAAATGCTTAAACTAGCTCTAATTCATACCACTTCTAAACCATCCTCTTCTAATAAATTGCCTCCCATTTTTTACTACCAATTCATCATCATCTTCATTCATCATCAACCACCATTACCTCCATGGCATCCACTAAGGCTTCCACCTCAAAACCTTCCAAAAGACAAAAAATCAACATATGTCTACCAAAACAATTAGTCATTGATCTTACTCATGATGACACCAAAGCTCCTTCCCCAAATTATCAAGTCTTATCACCAAGCGCCTCAAATGCACCCTCAAAAACTCCATCCACCATGGCCACTTCTTCATCCTCTATTGATTCCAAACTAAAATCACCAACCTCCTCTACATCACCATCAACCAATGGCTACTTGAACTCACCAATGTCTCATCCTCTAAGAGTACCTCCACCGCCTCCAACTTAAGAGAGTGAACCCATGGAGATCATTATCACTCCTTCATCAATCACTCCACTCGACATTCAATTTAATACTCCATCACCTTTACCACCTATACTTGATCATCCCATTTCGTGGAACCTTCTTGAAGCACATGGAGATTCATGCTTATGTTGCATTCACAACCGCACTCTTATCTTTGGGTTGAGAGATGAACTGCAATACATGTTTTCTTACATCGAACCCATGCTTTCACAACAACCACCACCAAATTAGCCACCACCACCATCACTTTCTCCAAACTAAACATACTCTATGTTTAGTCACTCATGTTTCAAATGATTTTCAACCAAACCCTTTGCAAGCAAGTCTTATGACATTCTAGGAAAATTAAGATCTTTGTAGTTTTTATTTATGTATGATGTATTATTATGCCTTAAGCATAATATTTCTTTTTTTAATGCATGCTAGTTGTATGATTGTGTGGTACACACAAGTCTTATGTTGAATGAATGGACTTTTATTCTATGTTCTTTAAATATGGAATTAGTAAATTAGTTAGTTATCTCCTATATGAGTATATAGTTGAGTTTAATTGGATGATATTTCTGATGGTTGGCTAACACAAATTTATTGTTACCATGTTTAAATATTTTTCATGACATTGCTATATGTTAGAAATATTGGTCTTGTTTCTTTAACTTTGTTTTGTAGCACAGTTTCCATAGCTTGATTCCTTGGTGCCCTCGAACGAGGGGGAGCACACATCAAGGGAGATCGTTTATTCCGTTGATTTTACGCTTATTCATCGACGAAGCCATTTTGATTCTTCAAAAAGGGGGAGAAATGGAAATAAAACTCACTAAATACTTGTTTAAAAATAATTTTACATTTAATGAGTTTAGATTTTGTAATCATAAAAAAAGGAGAGATTGTTGATAGAAATAATACCCAAAAACGTTATTAATATTTTTCGACCTCTCTACGTTTTGATAATCACAAAATGTAAAAACGCTTAATGTAAAATTAAACATAAATAAGTAATTAGTCGTAAATTTTCATTTCAAAAATTTAATCACATAAAGGTATGAATAAATAAATGCTTAATGCATTTTATGATCAAAGAAATTTTTATTCAACCTCACATTTTTCATAAAATGTTACAAACATTTTTATAACTTATACAAAACATTTTTTCATTTATAACAAAACATTTGCATTTATAAAAAATGTTTTACTATTCAAATAAAAATTTTTTTGTGAATCATATTTTCCACCTAAAAACGTGCTATATTGATCCTAAAACACCTCGCCATGGAAAAGACAAAAAAGGAGCGTCTCCGGTGGCGCTCCCTTAAAGTATGGTGGCCCCCCTAGTGATAAGGATCCAGCCTAGACTAAGGGGCCGAGCCCAGACAAAAGATGCTCCGCGCATTGCAATATAAATAGCAGACTGTTTCCCAATGATTTTCTCACCTTTTTCACTCATTCTTTTCTGTCTAAAAATCATTTTCTAACATCCCTCAATCCGATTGACATTTAATCTAAAGCCTTTAATGTCTAAGAGATTGCAAGCTTAATCCTTAAGTATCAAGAGAAAATACTTCCAACCATTAAGTTACTAGGAGTATTATAGCTTATTGGTATCTCTCTCTCTGTAACTAGTTACGATTGTTTCATAGTTTGTAATCAAAATTGAGTGATATATTAGTGAATTAGTATGATTAATAGTATAGATCGAGGTGATCATAGAAAGTATAGATAGTGGATCGTGGGATCTTAGTGATAATAGTTAGAATCGGGTGATCTGTTTAGAGTTTAGGTGAAGTGAAGAGTTGATAGTGCGGTTAGTACTTTAGTCCTCAAAATACAAAGTGTGTGGTAGATTGGTCTAAGCTAAGATTAAAACTCGACATTTGGCTTTGTGCCGGAAATTGGTGTAAGTTACTTGTGTACGGTTTTCTTCGCTTAAAGGGAGTTTGTTGACATAGTGAAGAGAACTCTCGAGTTGGGTACTCGAGGAGTAGAGTAGGGCAAAGAAGTGCTTCGTTACCGAACCACTATAAATCCTTCTGTTGTGGTTTGATCTTTCTAACTCTTATCTTTTGTCTTGCATATTTATTTATCTTGTTGTCATTCATTTACTTAGTTAAATTATTCATATTGGGTGTACTTAAAATCATATAATATCGAATCTAAGTTTTTACAAACAAATAATACACTAAATTAAAAAGCGATAAACTATTCAACCCCCTCTTTTAGTTTTCCACAACTTATTACCTATAGAAGAAGTACTTATAGCATCTACATGTGTTTGTGTCTTAGATTAATTAGTAAAAGCGTGTCTTATTAAAGATGTAGGGTTTTTAGTTAAGTTATGACGCTTATACGAAAAGTTACTAATTTAGGAAAGTTTCTGTTTTTGGAAAGCGTATAAATCCCGAACGTAAATGTTGTCTAAAAATATCCTTAATCCCAATTCACGTCTAAACGCCTTTAGTGATCTTAACGTCTAGTTTTCCTTTCAATTGATGGATACTAAAGTCTAATAACTCTTATAAACATATAGTCAAGCTTCCCCTACTTTATCTAAACTCTAAACACCTTTTTACTGCATTATTCAAATTCTCATATTATGGCAAAATTTATTGTCACTTAACAAATTTTTATAAAATATCAAATGATCTCAACTGACCTTCATATTTTATTTCCCACAACCACATGATGTTATAGACCTACTATATTTTCCCCAAAAAGGTTTGACAGGTCTAACTACTTTTCAAAAGTTCGACAACCCAAAGTGTCAAAAAGAAATGACATGCTGCACCCACCTAAAAGTTTTGCTTGACCTGACCCATTTAGATCTTTCAATAAAATCTAGAAAAATTCTGTAAAATCCTATACATCATAAACTTACTACAGTAGCAACCCCATCGATTAAAAAACGTTTTGACATGGTTCTTGACCTCACAAACACAACACAGAATCTGTCCCAAAAACTCAGATTCGACAACGAATCTTGTAAAATTATTTTGACCGCTCACTTTTAATTCACGAAACCACTTGGGTTAGAAAGTAGACTCTCTGTAGAAAATTTTAGGCTCAAGAAAATCAATAAAACCTATTCGAATGACCGAGTTATGACCCTTACAAGATGACTCAAATATCTGCCCAGTTTTCAATTCCGAATTTACAATAATCTATCCTAATTATCTTCATCCATATGAACCAACAACAAATCCACTATTATCAACATCCTAATCCCATATCCATCAATTTATTAACTCACTAATCATCATATCTTCATGCATTTTATAAAACCCACTTGATTTGTTAATAGAAGTGTAACACAAACACATGCATTAAAGGATTCAATAACAAAAAACATAAAAATCAAGAAATCAAAGAAAGGTTTAGAATTACACTTACAAAAGATGAAGAACAAGAAGAGATGATGAAGATCTTGAAAAACACCAAATTATATTTTGAAACCCAAACTTTTAATTCTTGATTAATTTTGAAATTGGATGGATTAAACCTTGAAACCACCTTAAATAACCTTGATAATCACCCTTGGATGCTTGAATTATATCAAAGATCAAAGATGGTGAAACCCCCTTGGTGTTAGTGGTGAGCCGTAGGTGGGAAGAGAGAGAGGAAGAGATGATTTTTTTGTAAATTTATGTAGTGTAAAAGTTTAAGTAAGAAGGTGAGGTTTAAGGTTAAAACGCGAGGTTTTAGCAAGAATTTATGTAAACACAGAACGAAGCAGAAAATACAAAAATTAGGAATTATAAATCGTCGAGGCATCCTTACGAAATTTTTACTTCCTAGAGCATTTAAACAGGCAAAATTATAAGTACGGCTTGCGTTTAGCTAAAACGAGGATTTTCACTAAATTGGCTAGAAGGGCGAAACACAAAATTTTATTCGAAAGTTCCAAAAGTAGATGTTCCCAGACGACACATTACACAGGAATACGTTAATGGCCGTTTTCTAAAAGAATGAAGTGTTATGAGGTGAAACGATAAAGTCATGTTTGATTTAGTCGACATGTCTCCATGCGACGGATTACGTGACGACATATACGTTTCAGAAGTACAAGGCGAATGCTCAAACTTGGAGTCGAATAGTAAAATAACTAGTGGGATCGACAAACTACGTCGAATTTCAATATCGTCGAAAATGGTATTATGGAAGAATAAGAAATCATGTGAATTTTAGAGACCATTGTGTCGCTAACAATGTCGTGAGAAGGTTTTAGAAATCAGATTTGACTAGTTTTAGTAAAACGGTGATATCTCACTCATCCGGAGGAGATACGGCCCTATCCAAAGAACCGTATATACTTAAGACATATACCTACATCCCTATTAACTTTAACAGGTGCCTTATGACCAAAAATAATTTGTAATTAGCCCCACAACCTGCTGGTTACAAACTGCCCTAAAAACGCATTTTAAAATCCAACCAAACACAATTTTAATTCCTCTAAACCCCTATACAAAGTCATGCCTAATTATTTAACACACTTGTAAACACAATAACTCATTACTTCAGGAATCCAAGATTAAAATGCATGGCCAAAAACTAACAAGAAAATCAAGAATCAAAATTAAAGACTTACTAGGTAGAGATTAATACAAGAGAATCAAAACACAAACACACCCATTTTATTCGAAAATTACAAAAGCAGACGCTCCTAGACGGCACATTACAATGGGAATAGTTAATAGTCGGTTCCCAAAAGAATGAAAGGTTATGAAGTGATAGGTTAAAGGCGTAATCGAATTAGTCGGCATGTCTTCATGGGTCGGATTACGGGATGACATAAGTATCTCAAGAGTATGAGGCGAGTATTCAAACTTGGCTGTCGAAATAAATTAAAAAAAATTTAAATCAATAGTCATAGATAGAAAAATAATTAAATAGTATATAAAATAATACAATTAAAAATATAGTTTACATAGTAAATAAAAAAAAAAATATATAAATAAAAAAAAAAAAATTGATAATAATAGGACAAAAAAAACATAGATATCTCAGAATATAAGAATAAGCTAAGTCAGTTATAAAAAATAGTAACTAAATAATAATTAATAAATTAATATAGTTATAAAATATAGATAAATAAAATAAATTGAATTATAGATATCACATTGTTAAATCCAAAATTAAAAAATAATAGAGATAGAAAAAAATAGAATATAATAAAATTAGAAATAAAAATATGAAATTATAGAATTTAAATAAAAAATAAAATATAAATTTTATAAATAGTGTATTGTCTAAAAATGATAGTACAATAGAAAAATAAAAATAATATATAAATAAAAAAATATTTACAAAAAAAATAGAAAAATAGATAAAATAATATTTAAGATTAGCTAAAAAAAATATAAGTAAATTTAAAATATAAAACAATAATAAATATATAATTTATAGAGTTAGAAAAAAAACATAATAAAAAATAATAGGTCCAAGAATAAAATAGGAGTAATCTAATACTAATAAAATCAAGAGAAAGAATATATTAGATAGAAATAGATATAGAAATAAGTAAGTTAAAATAGTAAAATTAGTAATAATAAAAAAAAAATCAATAAAGCCATAGATAATAAAATAAGGAGTAATAAAAATATTTAAAATTAGATATTTAAGGCTAAGACGCGGGAATAATCGGGGTCTACAAAAATAAAATTTTCAAGCTCAAGGGGCATAATATAGAATTTTTGACTTATTAGAATACTTAAAACGAATAAAAATCCTAAGCACGACACGCGAAATAGCTAAAACGACGATTTTCACTAAATCGGCTAGAAGGGCGAAACACAAAATTTTATTTGAAAGTTCCAAAAGTTGGCGTTCTCAGACGACGCATTACGCGGGAATAAGTTAATAGTCATTTTCCAAAAGAGTGATGTGTTATGAGGTGACATGTTAAAGTCGTGTTTGATTTAGTCGGCATGTTTCCATGCGACGGATTATGTGACGACATATAGGTTTCAGAAGTACGAGGCGAATGACTTGGAGTCGAATAGTTAAATAACCAGTGAGATCGACAAACTACGTCGAATTTCAATATCATCGAAAATGTTATTATGGAAGAAAAAGAGATCATGTGAATTTTAGAGACCATTGTGTCGCTAACAATGTCTTAAGAAGGTTTTAGACATCGTTGTGTTACTCATGACGTCTTGAAAACAAACGAGACCATTGTGTCATTCATAATGTCTTGGATAAGTTATAAGTAACTTTATATATAAATATAGCGATTCTCCGGTAAGTAGATATTAGTGACCAAAACTGGTCAACATTTATGTAAATTTCTTTTATATAAGTAAGTAGCGACGCTCTCGATAATAGCCATAAGTAACCAAAAAGAAAATAAGATATCTATTTAAATTAGATAGTAATGCCTTTATAATTAAGAATAAACAATCAGGGATAGACGATGCTTTTATAATTTATCTGATATAGATAGATAGCTATACTCTTGAAGATAGGCGTAAGAGGTCGAAAAGAAAGCCAAGTGTTATACACTTATTATCCATGTAATACTAATAGGGATGATCGAGGAAGTATATAAGGAGTCAGGGAGTATGCGCACGCGGATATCAGATTAACAATGAAAGACTCTTAATTTTGAAAAACGGTTATAGTCTAGGTTTGGAAAACGGCTCAGTTCTCTATAACCAGTGCTCTTATACCAATCTGTAACACCCAAATTTTGACACGCATCGGAATACAACATGGGGTGCTACTTCATAGTCCATAAGCACAAGTCACGGAAAACGGCTTCAAAAGAGACGTTTTAAAATAAATTGTCACATTCGATATATTAAAACATCAGAGTTAATAAACAGGTCCCAAATGGTTTATAGCAACCCCATAATAGTTTAAACATGACTCAAAAATTTAGGTAAAGTTTTCATTGAATGTGTATAATAAACAAGGTCTTGAAAGTTTGATATCCGCGTAATACTCCCATCTAAGCAAGTAAGCAAGCATAAGCACCTGAGATAAAACATGCTAAAAAGTCAACAATAATGTTGAGTGAATCCATCGAGTTTATAAGAATAAAAGTAGAACACAAGTATAGTTCATCAAGAGACATTGTAACACATACAATGTTTAAGTTTTTATTGCATCGAGCTCATGACACCGAACCTTAACGTGTTATCTTCTTAAGATAAAATTTGCCCATCAGAAGGTGTAATTTGCCGTACACCTTAATTCTCCATACAATGCGCCCGTTTAGGGGGTAAACTGCTGTTACCCACCCGAACGGGGTTTGTTAAACCCAATATATATATTTACTTGTACTAGTGTTACCATAGCAGGTAATTAACGGTTCATGAAATTAGGGACTTTTTTGGCAATAAGGTACTCGATTGTCAATAAGCATGTATTCGGGTCCAGCATACCATAAATAACTTGTGTTTAAGTTTTAAAAACAAGCATGTATCTCCCTCGCGGGATTTTATTAAAACAGTTAAATAAGTAAAGGCGAGGCTATGAACTCACCTTAAGCAACAATGCGAAAAGAATGATCAACAATGAAGAAACGAAGTCGAGAGATCTTAACCGCGACCTAAATTAACGACGTGCTTTAGGAGAAAGAAATATGAGGTGAAACGACGCTTAAGTCGTTTATAGAAAGAAATAGAAAGTAATAGAATCC
The DNA here is from genome assembly GCA_026074375.1 of Tanacetum coccineum. Taxonomy (NCBI): domain Eukaryota; kingdom Viridiplantae; phylum Streptophyta; class Magnoliopsida; order Asterales; family Asteraceae; genus Tanacetum; species Tanacetum coccineum. The sequence continues at coordinate 48,821 of BQNB010015075.1, read as the reverse complement.
ATATGTGTTTGTGTCTTAAATTAGTTAGTAAAATTGTGTCTTAACGAAGATATATGACTTTGAATTAAGTCACGACACATAAACAAAAAGTTACTATTTTTAGAAAGTTTCTATTTTTGGAAAGTTCCTATTTTTGGAAAGCTTAGAAATCCCGAACGTAAACGTTGTCTAAAAATATTCCTCAATCCCAAATTACGTCTAAACGCCCTTAGTGATCTTAACGTCTACTTTTCTTTTCAATTGATGGATACTAATGTCCAATAACTCTTATAAACATCTCGTCAAGCTTCCCCTACTTTATCTAAACTCAAAACACCTATTTACTTCATTATTTAAATTATCAGATTATGGCAAAATTTTATTGTCATTTAACAAATTTTTATAAAATATCAAATGATCTCAACTGACCTTCATATTTCATTTTCTGCAACCTCATGATGTTATAGACCAACTGTATTTTTCCCAAAAAGGTTTAACAAGTCTAACTATTTTTCAAAAATTCGACAACCCAAAGTGTCCAGAAAATAACCTTCTGCAACCACCTAAAAGTTTGGCTTAACTATACCCATTTAGACCTTTCAATAAAATCTAGAAAGATTCTGGAAAATCCTAGACATCATAAACTTACTACAGTAGCAACCCCATCAATTAAAAAGACGTTTTGACATGGTTCTTAACCTCACAAATACAACATAAAATCTGTCCCAAAAACTCATATTCGACAATGAATTTCGTAAAATTATTTTGACTGACCTCTGCTCACTTTTAATTCACGAAACTACTTGGGTTAGAAAGTAGAATATCTGTAGATATTTTTAGGCTCAATAAAATTGATAAAACCTATCCAACTGACTGAGTTATGCCCAGTTTTCCATTTCGAATTTACAACAATCTAAGCTAATCAAATACATGAATCACAACAAATCTACTATTAACAACATCTTAATCCCATCTCCATCAACTGATTGACTCACTAATCAACACATCTTCATGCATTTTAGAAAACCCACTTGATTAGTTTATAAAAGTGTAACACGAACACATGCATCTATGGATCTATGAATCAAGAACATAAAAATCAAGAAATCAAAGAAAGGTTTAGGATTAAGCTTCCAAAATTAATCTTGAAATTGGATGGATTGAATCTTGGAAACACCTTAGAATACCTTGATAATCACCCTTGGATGCTTGAATTAGATCAAAGATCAAAGATAGTGAAGTCTTGTTGGTGTTAGCGTTGAGCCGTGGTTATGGAGGAGGTGAGGGAAAGTTTTGTTGTCTGTGTTTTGTGTATGTAAGAATTGTGCCGACCCTTATGGGTTATATATTGCTTTTTTTATTAGAAGTGTTTGGTTTATGGTTTAGTAGGAGTTAAATGAAAAGGGTGTTTGGTTTGTTGTTTTATTTGGCTAGGGGGAAGAGGAGTGTTTGGAAAAAAAAATTGTTAAGTGTAATATTAATTAAAGGTATAAAAGGTAAAGGTTAAAAATAAAAAGGTGAGGATTAGGGTTAAAACGTGAGGTTTTAGCAAGAATCTACATAAACGCAGAACAAAGCACAAAATTAGGAATTATAAATCCTCGGGGTATCTAATAGGAATATTAATCTACGAAGGACACAAAGACGGATAAAAATCCCAAATACGGCTTACGTTTAATTAAAACGAGAGATTTTACTAAAACGGCTATAAAGTAAAACACGAAATTTTATTCAAAAGTACAAATAGGAATGGAGTCGAGATTTTATATTTCTCGTGAAAATACGAGATGTTACACCGGCTACTGTTCACCAGATATAAATTAGCTAAAAAATCTTTTGTAATGCATGATGTAAAAATCATTTTCTATTTTATTTTTCCTTAGTTAACTTTGTATATTTTACAAACTAAAGTATGCAAGATAACTATTGTATACTTGCTAATATGTTTGTATAAAAATACTTATAAATGCAAAATGTGAAATGAGATTTGATCATAATGCAACATAACAAACATGTACGAACCTGTGTTGTAACATACGAGGAATTGAGACGTGGAGATGTGTTGATGATATTGAGACAAGATATGATTATTAGTAACGTGTACATTTTATGTTATGTATTACGAGTTACATGTTTGTCATTATCAAAATAAAGGAGAATGTGTAGATTAAATATCGTAATATTTGCACTAACAATCTCCCCCTTTTTGATGATGACAAATAAACGTGTAAACGTAATAACTCGTAAAATGTAAAGTTACTTGTATCCGCGTACTACCTTTACATTACCTTCTCCGTTTACACTCTTCTCCCCCTTTTGTCAAAACAAAAAGGGTGTGTCCTTTGAGTTTAACTTTATTTCTCCTTGAAAAGGCGAGCTTGCATCATCCCTAGTGAAGTTAAATGATCTACTCTAACCCCTTATCTTGTTGCATCCTCTAGGTAATTGTCCTTGGTCTATAGCGGATCCATGGATAAATTTTGAAAGCTTAACCTACAAAATGTTAGTTTCGTGCAACATATATAATAAAAATAGGAGAATTATATGGTGAAGAAAATGACATTTTTCTTTGGTCGAAACATATCGGATTGTCAAAGAGAAGAAGTGATGATGAATGCGTGCATGCTCCCCCTTGACGGATGCTCCCCCATGTTCGAGGGGTCAAGATATGATTAAAAGGCTACAAACAAAAATTAGTGTAGAGCTTGATTCGTCCTTGGACGAGTAAAATATATACAACAAAGTGTATATAAGATGCATGCTATAAATGCTCGACGGAAGCTCCCCCTTGCTCGAGGGCGTCAAGTATGATCCTACAAAACAAAAAATTAGTGCAATAATAGCTTTTGTCTGTAGACAAATATGTCATATACAACAAGTGTATAGACGACCCAATATGATTTCTTGACGGATGCTCCCCCTTGCTCGTGGGCGTCAAAATGAACCTACAAAAGGAAAAATGAATGATGCAAACTTCATCCTTTGGTGAGAATGCCATACACACTAAAGTGTATATTTGAACCTACATATTAGTGCAATATATACTTCGTCTTTCGAGGATGTCATATATAATAAGATGTATATATGATGCAAAATATAAATGATATAACCACAAGCAACTCAAATTAGAGAATTGTGATCATATATCAAAACATATTATGAGGTGTAGTCTTCTATTAAAAAGGACATACACCCATAAGAAAAAATTGAGAATATAAAAAGAATCACAAAAATAAATTCCTAGAAAAATGCACTAGAAGCAAAATAATGCCAAAAAGCATAATCCTACTATTTGCATCATTGAGGTTGGTTTTGGTGGCGAGGTTGTTAAAGGTGAGACGCATTTCATTACGAAATTCACTTGGCTTTTGGCAACATAAGGAAATGTGCTTATGAGTGTCTGGACATGTAGATGATCCGTTGATCCATATGTATTGTGGAAGGTGATTCAACCTCCATGGGTAGTATTGTTTGTAAGTCACTAGTAGGTTGTGGTTATGGTGAGAAATTTCATGGTGAATCTTTTTGAGGAGATGACTTGGTGGATGACTTAAGTTTGAAAAAAAATTAAACCTTACTTTGTTGTATGATGAAGCACATGAGGTAATAAACAAGATGACTTTATGAGTTGTGAAAGATGTGGCAGAAGATGGTGATGACAATGCAATAAACTAACAATGTATGCTTATCAAAAGAGAAGAGATGATGATTATGCATGTATGAGCATGCAATGAGAAATATGGATTAAAGTATCATGAATGTGCGGATGAGCAAAAATTAACTTGATAAAGATATTGATCTTTATTGACCTACACAATTCCAAACAGGTTAGTTTTAAGTCTAAAGCAAGAGCAAAGTAAGAATGTCATTTTACAACATGATAGTTCAAACATTTATACCAATGAATACCAATGAAACTTGTTCAAGTATTATCACATGAACGATTTAACAATAAGACACATAGATAGAAATATATACAAACAAAACATATTCGCAAATAGGCACACAAATAGGAATACTCTTAAGTTAAGCGAAGAGAAGGACATAAGTTGCAACTAGCTTAAGATGTCATAATACATGTTCGAAAAATATTAGATAATTCTATGAGTTCTGGAAGGACTTAAGAGCTAGATAAGTCAAAACCAATTATTGGGTAACCTTAATATCGGTATAAACTACCTAATTAAAGTGTTAGATACAAAAGTTAACTACCCCAAATGGCAGAAATGCCTTCTGTAGAATTGGCCTTAGCGGTTCCTTTTGCATAATGGAACCGAATTTACTGCAGATAGGACCGACCCCTACAAACAAGATTCCTCAAATCTTAAAAATCCTAGAAATGTTCCAAATGATTTCTAACCTATTTTCTCTTGAGATAGTGATTAAATAGAGTTTCTTGATAATGCAAAAGGCTCATGGAAAAGATCCAACGCTTAGATCCTATGATTTCTACTATACCAAACGCTCCTAATTCTAGAGGGGAATGACAATCAAGAAGCATGAATTGCATAAAAACCAACCAAAAATATACACGACTTAGTTTACAAACAAATATTCAAGAATTTAAACATAAACGATATGAGAAATAAAATAATATTCATACTAGAGCATGTTCCAACTAGTTCAACCAAACACAAGTTTATTGAAAGAGATTATTTAGATTAGTAAATCGATTGCACTAACAATGATGTGTAAGATAAAGAACAAAGGAAACAAATAGGCACGGATCCAAAGATGGTTTGTTTGATAATGAAGATGAGATGAGCTTGCTTTAAAAGAAAATCATTAATTTCTACATGAATACCAAGAATACTTAAACATAATATAAGTGCACAAGAAGAAAGTAGATCATGTAGCAATGTCATATAAGGAGCAAAATGAAAAGATCACGCAAACCACGTTAGGGCATGTATAAATTAGAACAACATATGGATAGATTTAAGGAATGCCAACAAGGAACAAGAACTATCAAACATAGACATATCCATATCAAAATCATCATGTATCAAAATGACAAATTACAAGATCATACGAGACATCATATAAGAGACAAAATTACTTCAAATGCAAACATCATGCAAGTTATGTTTAAGCCTTAACATTTAGTAACACGAATACAAGCATAAAAGCATTTAAAAACAAAACAAAACCTTTCCTAAGGATTACGCATTTTTCAATTAATCGAATAGTTATCAAATACTAAGATAGCGACAAAGCAAATACTCAAACAAGAACATATAATAAACACATGTATATGCAAAGCAAGATGTCATGATAGACTAACGAAGGAAAGATCATATTTACAACTAGTATGGAAAACGTAGCATTAGTGGTGTTTGGGAGATAAAGAACAAGATGGTGAACTAGTGGTTATAGATGATTGAAAAGCATGAAATGGAAATATCAAAATGTGTAGATAATTTTAACAAAGTATTTTTGAAATTCTCCTCTTTCAACAAGACCAAAAATATTTAAAACCTTTCGAGGAAACGCCATGACCAAAAATTGACCTTTTGTTATTATCGTAGAAATTGACAATAATATATTACAAATCCTTTGAGAATATCTTTACATTAAACTAGAATCAATTATATTTAAAATGACGGGTGGCACAACTTCTAATTCTATACGATTGATTTTATACAAAATTCCTAAAATGACCCATTTTCTACAAAACTTGTTGTTTCAATCTTATACATGGCTAAAATGACCGAAACTCGACTTCTATAACTTGACATATCATGAAAACTTCCAGAAGTTATTCTTAAAATATATACTTAAATATTAAAGACACACTTGTATAAATGAACAGCGGAACCGTTCTTTATAGGTTTTGCCAAACACTAGTTTTGACCCATTTTAACCAAAACAATAACTTATTACTTTGACCCGCTTTGAATTATACTTTTAAAACTAGAACAAGACATCATTACACTTTATCTTTACTTGAGTATTTCGGATAAAAGATTCAAGTTGCCAATCCCACTGTGATGTGCATAAATTTTATAACAAATCTTTGTCAAAACACTTAACTAGCATACTTAGATCTTAAGATATTGAGATTTTGTGCTAAGTTGAAATAGCAAATACAAAGAAAGATATGTATGGTGCTAACTAACTGTGATCATAGAGAGCCTAGCAAAAGCTCCATTGAGCGAAAACATGAAATCGACAAATAGCATGGCAAACAAGAACTTATGTTCCAAAAACAAGCAAATAAAAATGCAAGATGTAAACAAGGAAAACAAGTAGCCATATAGCATATCACACATTATAATCATTATTTCTACTAATATGAGTTACCGAAGCATTTATGAAAATGCATTTTAGACAAAGCTAGGAGTTATCCCAAACACTCATTTTAGAATCATATAAATATTTTTAAGAGCCTAAATTGACAAACGAGCGAATGAAAGACATGATAAGAAAGGAACATATATTTCACAATTAAACAAGCTCAAATATGATGAGAAATAAGCATATAATCAAGATATATAAACAATGCAAAGAAAAGCAACTAGACATTTAACATATAGGATGAAAAAAAATTCTTTTTACCTTGTGTTGAATAAGACGATGTATACCAAGCTTGATTAATAGCCAAAATACGTTAGTTTCAAAGAAAGATGTATCAATGTTCAAAGAATAGCAACTAAAATTGCCCGACTCAAAAGTTTGAGTTTCTATGTTAATACGAAACTTAAAATTTAGGACACTTTATAGTATTTTGCAAATTCGACCTACTTAAACTTATAATCAGTATCTCTAACCCACTTTATTAGAAACTAGACTTAATTCTCTTCGAAATGATAGGTGGCACGACTCGTACGGCCTTACGGTTAGTATTTTACGGGCTTTTGAAGTTGATAAAAATTTTGAAAAACTTTCTGTATAACCGGGTCCGCCAGTTTCTTTTCAAAATAGAACCGCCTTTGTTAACGAAGGGAACCTCGGGTTTGGTCGAGTTTTCTAAAATTGCATATTTAGACCCGATGAAAAGGTTTAACACTTAGTAGGCTTTGAGGTACACTTAAAGAATCAAGACTTCTAAGAATGAAATATCGACATACTTTTCATCTTAAGTCTGGATTTTTAGATAACTTAGTATAAGGATCGTACTCGGTTTTAAAAACCATTTGTTTTGAAAACTAGAGCAACCTGGCTCTGATAACAATTGTGGAAAACGTAGAGGGGGTGAATATGTTTCCGTTTAAAATATTAAAACTTATACATCTAATACCTGATTTATCGTGATTTAATATGAGAACTACCAATCAAAGTTTGTGACTATTAAGACAATATAAAGCATGTAGTCACAACATAAGCACAAGCATCAATCCACAACATAAGCATAAATAAAACTTTAAGAAATAACGATATGTAAAGAGAAAGCAAACCAAACACGATGAGTTATAGTGGTTCGGTCACGGAGCTCCTCTCTGCCTTACTCCACTCCCCGAGTATCTAACTTGAGAGTTACTTCACTAGATCAACACGCTACCATTTCGGCGGAAAAATCCTTACACAACATCGAATACACTTTATCCGGTACCAAGCTACATATCGAGTCCTAACACCAGTAGAACCAACTATACGTCACTTATTCTTTTATCCGGTATAAAGCTAAATATCGAATTCTTACACACCAGGTAGAACCAACCCAAACCTATTATATTTTATGGCTCAACATTACAAACCTTGTGTTTTATGGCGCAAACACATAAACCATATAATCTAATTGGTAATACAAAATGTTATTACAATGATGATCCAAGACAATGTGTCTAATGGATATGAATGACTAATCTAGATGAACTTCCATTGATGGGAAGCCTTTAAATGGATGATGATGATGGGATCTCTAATCTTGTAGATCTTCATATGTATGTACTTTGTGGTGGATGGAAATGACAAGAACTCTTGCTTTAGTGGATGTAGATGACAAGATCTCGATGCTTGATTAGGTAGATCATTTCGGGTGTATGCTTACAACAAAGATGAGAGTTAGAAGCATTATGATCATGGTGATTTATGGAAGCATTTTCTACATATCTAAGTGTGTGTAAACTGGTAGAAAAAGTGTGTTTTTAGTCATCAAAAACGGATTGGAAAGGCTCCTCTATTTATAGGCAAAAGCTGAATGAACCGGATAGAGTTCACAATGGAACCGGCTTTGTAAATCAAAGGGAACCGGCGACGCTCCAATGGAACCGACTACTTTTCACCAAATACGAATTTTAGCTAAAAAATCTTTTGTAATCTTTGAGAGATTTTTCAAGACTTAGATGATGTAATGCATGATGTAAAAATCATTTTCTATTTTATTTTTCCTTAGTTAACTTTGTAGATTTTACAAACTAAAGTGTGCAAGATAACTATTGTATACTTGCTAAAATATTTGTTTAAAAATACTTGTAAATGGAAATGTAAAATGAGATTTGATCATAATGCAACATAACAAACATGTACGAACCTGTGTTGTAACATACGAGGAATCGAGACGTGGAGATGTGTTGATGATATTGAGACAAAATATGATTACGAGTAATTTGTACATTTTATGTTATGTATTACAAGTTACATGTTTGTCATTATCAAAACAAACAAGAATGTGTAGATTAAATATCGTAATATTTGCACTAAAAAGCCAGTTATATATACCCTGTAGATTTCGTGAACCTGGATGTTAAGGAGGATAAGAAAAAGCCCTTCATTTTAGGAACACCATTCTTAACAACGGCTAAAGCCAAGATTAGATTTGATAAAGGGACAATAACTCTAAAATCTGCAAGAACAAGATAAATTTCATTAAGATCCCTGGGTCCCTTTGTAGAGTCGAGGAAGAAACCAAGGATGACATAGATCCCGTAGCCCCCACTACTACCGTAAGTTGGCTGATTTTGGAATGGGAGGAAAGAATCAAACTCCACCAAGAGAAATAAATGGAGTTTAACCAATGAAGAAGTAAAGTGTTTAACGACGAACGTTCTGCACTCGTCAATGAAGGTTGTGAAGCAAGTGACGAATGAGAAGTCACGTAAGGAGTGTGACTCCGAGTCTAGCTACAAGACTCATTAAATAAAGAAAAGTGTTTATTGGGAGGCAACCCAATTTCTAATTTTCATGCATTTTAGGAGTGTCTTGTGCGTCTTGTGTGTGTTTCGAGTCATATGATTGTGTTAAATAGTTTTTGTGCTTTATGAAGCAATTCTCCAGAAAATAACTAATAGGACTTATGTGCAGAAATTTTTCCAAGAAATAAAAATTTTTCTTTACAGACGCTAGAGACGGCGTCGGGAATTATCCTGACGGCGTCGCCAGCCCAGCTACAGTAAAATTTGTATTTTTTTAATTATTGAAAATTAATTTTGTATAAATTCTAAAAGTTGTAATTTTCCTAAAACTTGCAAAAAACCATGATTACGTTGACACGTTCATGCTATCTTTATTGCTTTCGTAGTGTCAGAATCCTAATAGTTTCGTTGTATATTATCATTCCGCCGAATTTTACACTAGGTATAGTTGTTTCTTGTCTTTGATTTGCAGGATATATTTGATAAGGAGAAGCCTAATGTTCTTAGGAGTTTCATGTGGAAGATTCTTGGATGAGGATTTAGCTGGGATCATTTATTTCTTCTAAATTTATTGAGCAAAATCAGGGGAGTACTAGTTTCTTTTACTTTTTCTTTTCCCTTTATTCGTTTTACGGGTACTTTTAAGAACATTGGGGAAATGTTCAAAATAAGTGTAGGGGGAAATAAAGCCTTAGAAACTGTTTCTTCATTTGTGTTTGCTTTGTCCTTAAAATGATGAGTAATATACTAAAACGAAGCGTAGACGATAATTTTAACCCAAATTTAAAATTTTTTATGGCACATACCGATGAAAACTAAGTATTAATAGCGTCTCATAGATAAGAATTATATGACTAGCACAAAAACCCTACCACTCAAAAAAAAATTCCACCCAAAAAATGTAAGGTTCGCACCTAGATCTTTAGGAATTCAAGCACCCATCTTTGGTGCTTAAGATAGTTTTACCTTTAGCTTGCTCGAGTTAAGGATTGAGCAATCATATATGTTGCGTTCATGGATTTGATCGTGCATATGTGGTTTTGTGTAACACCCCCCAAAATCACAAAACTCAGCGGAATACCACTTGGGGTGCTACTTCATAGCATAAAGTACAGGTTACAGAAAACGACCTCAAAAGAGACGTTTTAAATAAAGCGTCACATTCGATTTCCTAAAATATCAGAGTTACACAGGTCCCAAACAGTTTGCAAAAACAACACGAGTTCAAAGGAAACTCATATGCATATGGTAAAACTATTATCGAATGTGAAAGTAACTGAGTCTTTAAATCTTTAGATATCCACGCCATACTCTCATCCAAGCAAGAACAAGCATAATCACCTGAGATAAAACATGCTAAAAAGTCAACGAAAACGTTGAGTGAATTCATAGAGTTTTTATGATATAAAAGTGTGAACACAAGTATTAAAATCATCGAGTAACTTGTGGATCAAACAAGTTAATAATCACTAATGCATTAAGCTCATGACACTGAAACGTTAACAGACATATAATTATAATATGCATATCATCCGCCCCTACACAAGGTAATATTGTCATATACCATAAAGAAATTCTCAATACAAAATGTCCGCTTTAAGGTGCTCACGCGCGGATACATACCCCGGACAAGGCAGTCACGGCCCAATAGATCTATTTAATGTACTAGAGCTTACCCATCATAGGTAATTAATAGTTCATGAAATTTGGGGCATTTTTAGCAATAGGTACTCATGCATTTAGTCTCACAATCGAGTCCAGCATACCGAAAACTACTTGTGTTCATTTTGTAAAACAAGCATGTATCTCCCTCGCGGGGTTTTATAAAACGTTAAAATTTTAAAAAAAAGGCTACGCTATGGAACCTCACCGAGAAAGCAATGAAAAAAGTGACGGAAAAGAATCCACAACGAGTGAAACAACAACGATGACAACGATCGAACAAATCATACATCACATGAGGAAACACAAAAGTCCAGAAGATCCGAACCGCGACCTAAAATAATGATGCGCGTATAAGAATATATTTTTAAGAAAAATGCATAAAATGCACAAGTGTGTAATATATATATATATATATATATATATATATATATATCCCAACATATATGAAATCTTATATCGTAGAATCTATGAGTGCGCCAAACATACTTATACCCACTAAAATGATCCACCCTAAGTTTAACTTTATTTTGACTCATTCCGACTAATATGTAATTTTAATGAACATTACCCATTTTTGATCATATAAAGATTTAAAGGACCAAACAGGGATTCGCGAACGAAAGTGATAGACTCGCTTATATAGTTGCAAATTCATTTTTAGTTAACTATATTTTTACCGTCCTAAATCATTTGCTAAAGCACTAATCGATTAATCTTAAAATTTTGCCATGTTGACTTTTTATTATAAATTTTCTTAAGTCTGACATGTCCAAAACGACCTGCTAGATTACGTTTTCAAGACTCGGACACAAAAGCATTTTGATACAAAATGATGTTTCGGACAATTTTTTAGTTTTAGCCGAGACCTAAAACCCAACATAAAATGTCCAAAATACCCCTGCAAGTTTCTACAGAAAACTAACTTCTTTTTAAAATAATGCAGAATTTTTCCCTTAAGTTTTGACCCGTCATTAAGCATTTTTAGACTTAGTTATCAAAACCAGCAAACTAAAACGACCTTCCGAACAGCTTTCATGTTTCGGCTGAAGGCCGAAACGGACCAAAAAATGACGAAAATGCCCTTTTTCGAATCTGCCAGCAACTATTAATTTTTATTAAGTGCAGTTTTTATTTTTAACATTTTGCTCAACTTCAATCGGTCGCCAAACGTTCGTTTTTAAGAGTTATCTAACGATCCATATATCGAATCGAATCCACGGACATCCTCTACAATAATCAAAAGCCTAAAATCAATTTTACAAATTTTGACTCGCCCAAACTCGACTCGTTAATTTTCTGCCCTATACGGGTAGCTTAAAACCTCATTCAAAACTCTAATTTCTCATATAACAAACATCGCCAACATACTTAAACTATCCTAACACCATTACTAATCATCACAAATCAACCAAACACCTCAAAACGCAACATGCACCACAATATATGGATTCTTGATATAAAATTAAATACATGCATACATAATTAAAATCAATCAACATAAAAGGGTAACAAAATACTTACAAACTCAATGCAATGCAAAGATAATCAAAACAATCAAACCCTCTTTGGTTTGATTGTTGGCCGATCACCACAACACCCCAAAACAAGGCCCTAGTTTGATTTTTACTACTCTAAATCTTGTATACACAATTGATATTAAACCCTTGCAACACCAATTATACCTAATTAGATCAAAATCCTTCAAAATTTAAAATCTTAAAAAATCAAGAACCTTTAGAAACAAGATGCATGGTTGATTTAAATTGCAAGGACTGATGGAGGTTTAGTTTAAGAATTATTTAAGATTGAATGGGAGTGATTTAGGAGTTAAGATTGAAGGTTTTGATGGTTTTGGTGAGGGGAGAAGTCGAACACAGAAAAGGGGAAGGAGAGGGAATGAGTCGATTGTTTTGATACTGTGATTGTGTGTGTGTTTTTATAAAAAGGGTCAAACCCTCTTATATTAAGTCAAAGTTTACTAAAATCCTTATGGGGGTGTTTGGTTTATTGATTTGTAGGAGCAATTTAAAAGAAAATGGGTGTTTGGTTCATGGTTTTGTTGGAGCTAAATAAAATAAAAAGGGTGTTTGGTTTATGTTTTATGTTTAATTTACATTTTATTTTTATTTTTTTAAAACATTTAAACTACACTATTTGATTTAAAACACTTAGTTAAAATATTAAAAAGTGTTAAAGCACTATTTTTGACACGGCTTCGGCAAAAACGCGGAAAAAAATCATAAAATACTAAAATAAAAATAAATTAACTTCTAGAGGCGAAAACATGAAATTTTAAATTTCTTAAAACAATTTACGGATAATTATTCAAAGCACAACTCGTAATTAGCTAAAACGACGATTTTCGATAAAACGGCTAAAAACAAAAATAATAAATTCCATAAAAAATAGAAATAGAATTTAGAGCTCGGTTTAAATATTGATCTTAAATTTAGAAATGTTACATTATATACCGCTTAAGGGAGCGCCGTCTTGGTGCTCAATTCGCCTTATTCGCCGTATGGTTACTTGTGAAGAGATAAGGATATACTCAGGTCCTCATCGAGGTTTCCAACAAAATTTGAATGAACAATAGTCAAAGCATCAAATTTATGCAATGAACATGAGCGAACTGATTGAATGTCGTGAATGGTTTTGTTGCAGCTAAATAAAATAAAAAGGGGTTTTGGTTTATGATTTATCTTTAATTTACATTTTATATTTTATTTTTCTTTTTCTATAACATTTATACTACACTGAATTTTGATATAAAACGACATAGGTTAAAAATTAAAAAGTGTTAAAGCACTATTTTTGACACGGCTTCGGCAAAAACGCGGAAAAAAATCATAAAATACTAAAATAAAAATAAATTAACTTCTAGAGGCGAAAACATGAAATTTTAAATTTCTTAAAACAATTTACGGATAATTATTCAAAGCACAACTCGTAATTAGCTAAAACGAAGATTTTTGTTTAAACGGCTAAAAACAAAAATAATAAATTCCAATTAAAAGTAGAAAATAAATCACGGCTCGGGATAAATGTCGGTCTAATACACGAGTTGTTAAATTTTGTCTCTTTTTCTAGAGCATTGGTATCGGTTAAAATTATATGAGAGTGTACTAGTAGTATATTAAATTCTAGAACTTGCTTTAGTGATGCATCCCAAGACTGCTTAGTGAGATCGCATTCGTGTGATTAGGATTTGCTAAATGATAAGAGGCATTAGGATAAACCTTGTTTTAAACCTGTATTTGTTATTATGGTCTTCCCGATCATATAACTATCCCCACACTCTTGCTATGCAGTGCAAGATACCCCTAGTACACCCCTCCGAGCCTATCCTTTTCGCGGTTCTTGTAATTTTCTGGTGGATTCCAGATTATTAATGAAGAGCATTGTTTACACCCTTACCAAAATGTTACACCCAAATCGCCTTAGCCTTCCTTGTATGTACTCGTTTTTAGTACATTATTGTTATCACATTTATAAACCCAGTTAATTGTTTGCTTGAGTACGTGGTTGCTAAGTCGAGTCTTTTATTAGTGTATACAGTTTTAGGACGATTGGGATTCATGGTAGTTTTTATTTTATAGAGAATGGGGAAGAAAGTCGAATTATTACCCCCATACATGCTTAATACACTCCATGTTATTTTGATCCTTTCAATTGAGGTCATTAGATTCGTTTATGCTTATGAGTTCTAAAAATCAAGTATAGGGTGCTTTTATAAACCCCAAGTCGTGTATTATTATGTTTCAGCAGATGGCAAGGCAAAAGTGTACGAAAAAAAGTGAAAAGAAAAAAAATGAAATTTTTTATAGAAAAAGAAGAAAAAATGTACGGGCTGGCATCTCGCTTATGTTTATGTTTATGTCAGAAAAGAAAAAGAAAGAGTTTGATGTAGAGTTTGTATATCTTTGTCATAGTGTGGTCGAGTCTTGGCTTAGCAACGCCTTCGCATGTATTCTTGTATATTAAATAACTCACCACCACCCCAAATCCACCAAAATATATCCTATCCGTTTCTGTTTCTGTTTAAATTACACCCAAACATCACAACCCTTTAAAGACCTCTTTGATAGTAATTCATAGATGCTTATTCCACAACGGCGGAGGTTTGATCCTTTATCAAGCTTATGGTAATTTATATGCTATGACAGGTAACGAGTGTTAATTTTTCGTTTCCCATATTGCTATAATTCATTATACACCCGAGAGAAAGAGAGAATCCAAACACTTATTGTGAGGTGCTAGTATATAATTTTCATGCTTTTAATTACGAGGTCTAATTGGTTGTGTCATAAACTATCTTTAAAAAGTAAGTAAAATGCCCCCAATAGTGCTATTATCTAGGTATAAAAGCCCATTTGCTTACGGACAAGCAAATCTCAAGTGTAAAGGTATTTGATGAGGTGTCATTTGATATACTTTTTTAGGGTCATTTAACCCCATAAATCATGAAAATGTCTCTAAAATACGTGCTTAATCGTTTCTTTTTGTATTTTTAGCACTTGGATGGCATTTGGAGGAAATACACGTGACTTGGGCTCATTTGGGGAAGAAATGGACGAGATTACAACTCTACACCAAAGTCGATGAATAAATAGCCATATAGTGGCTGGAGACGGCGTCACAAATATATGTGACGACGTCAGATCATCAAAGAGACGGCGTCAGGAAAATTATGACGGCGCCAGGACTTAATCGACATAGTGAAACCCTAGCAGATTTGGCAAAGCGACGGCGTCAGGATTATAAAGCAACACCGTCGCGGTTATTTTTCTATATATACAAGCTCAGAATTAGGGTTTTGAGTGTGGAACTCGGGAGTCATTATTAGAGTACGATTATCAGCAGTAATTAGGTCGTTTTTAGGGTTCTCAAAC
Organism: Tanacetum coccineum; assembly: GCA_026074375.1. Lineage (NCBI taxonomy): Eukaryota > Viridiplantae > Streptophyta > Magnoliopsida > Asterales > Asteraceae > Tanacetum > Tanacetum coccineum. Next base: position 33,214 of record BQNB010015075.1, on the reverse strand, counting down.
CCCTTTGTAACCACCTAAACTCTATGTTTTGATCAGTGAAGTTCTTTATCTTTTAATCTTTTAGTATGTCTATGTGTTGTCTAATTAATTATTGTTCTTCGCTTCTCATTAACATGCTAGGCTAGATCTTATAGTGTTTGCTTATGATTGCATGTGAATTAGTTTGTAGATCCTTTTAATAATGCTTCTTGTTGATGGATGTGCGCGTTAGGCTTTAGAAAACTAGCTTCTTAATTGCTTGCGCAGGCGTTTAGGGAAACGTGATTGTGTAGAAAGGATACCATCAGTAACAGTCTTCATACTAACTTACCCATCTATGGTTGATCACCTTTTAACTGTTTTAATGCATGTAATGTACTCTTAGGGGCCTTGTAATAGTCTTCATACTACCTTACTTGTGCGTTGCCTTAATAGAATATTACGTAGATGGCGGGTTCGTGTAATTCGTTCATGACTTAGGAAATACTTACATATCGCTTCACAAGTGTGACAAAGCAATAGAATTAGAAGAAGCAAACTAAGGATCATGCATGATTAAGTAAACACTTTTATTTACCTATACGAATTTCCATAGTAGTTTAGAAGTAATTTTAGGTATTTAGTTTAATTAGCTTAAAATCAAAACCACCTTCAAACCCGAGATTTTTCTTGCTTTCATAAAATATAAAAACACAAAAATAATATTCTTTCAACCCCTTAGACCTTAGTTACTTTTAGTTTGAACCTTCCCAACGTATTCCCATAGAGAACGATAACAACCCCTGAGTCTTTCCTATACTACACTACAACGGTTAGGTACACCACCTAGGGAGTGTAAAACTTTATGTGTTACAACAACTACACATCACTTTGTCATTCTAGGTTTGCTCAATTCAGGTCCAGTCTCAAACATTATCTTGTGAATATGTAAATATGTAGTGTAGATCAATAAATGAATAGTGTTAGAGTACAATTTTTTAAGAATTTCTTAGTAAATTCAAAATCTTACAAAATATGTACTCAACACTATATCATACCCTTATCAATTGAGGAGGAGCATCAAAATGTTCCAAAGATACATGCTAAATCAGATAACATTTTTCTCCCTAGAAACTTTTATATTTTAATCAATTGATATCCAAAATATCAAAAGACTTGACCTTTTTGATAAGGGAAGAAAATGTAAGTAAAATATAAGACTAATAAATGTGATCTTAGTGACTCGAGTGCGACTTCCTCCCTACATATGCAAAAAGCTTTCGAATACCAATGCACATATGTAGGGGAAGCAAGTTTGAAAATATGAAACTTTCAAGGTACAAATGCTTTGATTTATATTACAAGTACCTTGATTGATTTTCAGATGGTTTTTTGGTTACTATGGCAATACCAAATGACCGACCAAGTTACGATCATCAAAGAGATATAAGGCGGTTAGGGTTAGGTATTTATTCCATGATCTAGTCAGAACCAGAGGGATCTACCCAGGGACACTCCAATAGATAGAGTAGAAGTCCTTAGGTATGATATGAAAAAAAGTAGTAAAGTGGGATTGGGAAAAATGTTATCCAAGGCATGAGTTATCACCAGAACAAACCCAACATGGTGATAATGAGGACTGTAACACCCCCAAATTGGGTCGCAGCGGAATAAGGATCCGGGGCGTGTTACTTCAAGATCAACAGCACAAGATATATATAAGAACGA